>JALPQI010001809.1:0-119776 GCA_025490895.1 Thaumatotibia leucotreta | reverse complement strand
ACATTTTCCCATTAGGTTCACTCTGTTGTGGTATAATTCTTTTATGAATAACATAAACTATGTAGTCATAATGGGCTTTGTGCAGAAACTGTTGTGACATACTCAACTTTAGCATATTTCTTTGTGGCAGATTTCGAGTTGTTCGAATATTATTCGAGCATAATTTCGATGCTCCTATTTATGATGAGGCATAATCTGGATGTGCATAAAAAGTATCGGCATAGTTTGTTTTAGCATAACAGAGAAGGAATAATTACAACCTCTCAATATAATCGAGGTAGTAGTAATATTCTATACGTTACTTACTGTGTTACTGAGCTGAGTACTTTCTAGGTTGCTAAAAAAAAATAACCTCGAAGACTAAGGCGGGAGCAAAGCTCCCGCCTTAGTCTTCTAACCTAACCTATCCGAGTCGGATCTGCCCCGGAAGGTTTTGTTCGCTCGCTTCGCTCGCTCACTGCAGAAATTTTCTCCTTCACAGCAAATTCCGACTGACGAAAAAGGCAAGTTTCGAACATGTGGCTGTAGCCACATTTGTTATTGTTGATATGGCAGTTATGTCATGTTTTTTTTTGGGCATGTATGCCCAAAAAAAAATGCAAATCTAATTTCTGTCTTATAACACTCGGCGTAATTAATGATATGCCAAGATAGTTTCGGACAAAATAATATTCGAAATATTGTTATTTAAGCCAAGTGATGTTTCTGTCTCATTAAGTTGATGCCAAAATAGATTATACCAAGTCTGTTATGTCCTAAGCGTTTCGGACAAAACAATTTTGAGCGAACCCGTTTAGTACAGTACCTACTCTGCCACAACCTGATTTGTGCAGGTAGCTAGTTTACTTACAGTAATAGTACGATCTATATTTAATTAAACAAAAATAATTCATACATACCTAAAACCAGTACAGATAAAAATAAATACCTTTAACATTAGAATATAGGTATAGCATAAAATAAGTATAGTGAAAAATTATATAAACATAGAAGTTAGTACTAAAAATATGTATGAAAAACAATATTATGAACATAAATAATTCTATGTGATGATGATTATGAACAAAGATTATTCTAAATACCGATCATTATGAAGTTCAATTGTATAAGAAAAATTTTCGGAGTTCCAATAATCTAAGTTGCAATTTTATAAATACTTTGGCGCACCCATTATCTCGATTTCAAGAATGTTCAGAATTACAGATAAAAGGCCGAATTCCGACATTTTTACGACAACCCTTTTAGGTACGTTGTACGTTTCGGGCATTGTTTCTGTTTATCAAATTTAGCGTTACGCGTTTTGCCAGGAAGCGGACGTGCGGAACGGAAACCGTACAAAATAGATAAGCGCAGAAGCCTCCTGTAGATAAAACATACACAAAATAAACATAGACAAAGGACCATTCATTAACGCTTATAAACAACGCTTTAGAAATTATTTAAGACCTTTAGGCGTTTTTTAGATCTTGCGAACTGTCGTTTGATACTTGAAATATATACATTTTGGTATCAGCAGGCTTAGCGCGAACTTCGAATTTCGCAAATTTCGTGAATCCGTCTCTGTCACACTAATGACGCCTTTGTCGTAGTCACAGAGAGAAATGCTCCAAATATTATATTATAATATTCAAAATTCGCAGTATCCTAACACTGCTGCTGTGTTCAATTGCATGTATTCGTTCCTCCTACATGTCATATTAGTTTCTTTTTTTTAGGATGCGGGAGGCGATGGTACAGTCGCTATCAGAATTATTAGAGCGGCCAGGGTGCTCACAAACATCTGATCAGAAGGCTTTTCACTTTCATCGTTTATCGAGCTACGCGCCACTTTTACACTCTTGCATTTGTTAGAACGTGACAAAGACCAAAAATGATACACGGGGCCATCATAAGCCTACAGGTCTATTGACCCGGCGTTTGAGTGTATGTTCAGATATTTTTGAGCACTATAACTGCTTGGTAACTGTATAGTCAACCAATTAGATATCCACTTAGGAACCATGTCAAAGTGATGCTACCTGCGACCATATATAACATGGACGTCTAACGCCAGCTCAAAAATGCCCTCAAACACAATTGTTCAATTGTACCAAGATGGGCAGGACACAGCGCTTTTCTTAACACCGCGCATATTTCGGCGCAACATCTTTGACAAATGTTTATTGAATATAGCTAATCAAAACTTTGACGGACCAATCACAGCTATTTTGAAATGGAGGTTTAAGTTTTTATAGGTTTGATATTGAAATTAATTACCGTGATGCATTGAAGGGGTGACATTTGTCAACTAAAATTCAGGACCATTTTTGAAAGGAAAATTTAATATGGCGTGCGGCTTCCATATTTTATTTGTTCGTAGGATGCTACAAATCAAGTTCTTAACAATCTCGTACTACTTGTTTTCACAAGGTCACATTTGTCAACTAAAATTCAGGACCATTTTTGAAAGGCAATTAAATATGGCGTACGGCTTCCATGTTTTATTTGTTCGTAGGATGCTACAAATCAAGTTCTTAGCAATCTCGTACTACTTGTCGAGTCTTGTCTGGAGTGGTCTAGGGTTTGAATTGGTTCAAAATTCACCGGTTATCTGCAATCACATACCGGTAAAATAATCCCTATAAAAACAGGACGTCGCTGTATAAACGCGATTATATTCGGCCACCTCTGTTGTTTTGACGTTTGGCCACCGAGACCACAAAATACACGAAAACCGGTTGAAAATACGGCAGCTGTTTGGATGAGGCTCGCGGGCGGTCATTTGATTGTGATTGAGATTGCATGTCGCTGAAACGATGATAACTAGTACAGTTGACTAGAAAGAGAGATTTCCACTTTTTAAACTTAAAGTGTTGTAATAAGGTCCAATAATAGCAGAGTGTTTTGTCCCACCTTGTCAGAATAATTTGTGTCATAGATTAATAGGTAGGTATGGGTAGTTTCTATGCAATTTTTCAGTAAAGGGTCAACGAATATATAATAAGTATATTGAACTGTTCCGGATTAGCAAGCTGAAGCGGCAATGGGCATGCCGCATTGCACGCAGAGCAGATGGTCGATGAGGTCGAAAAGTGCTCGAGTGGAGACCACGGCTAGGCAAACGCAGCGTAGGACGTCCACCCACAAGATGGACAGACGACCTTATGAAGGTCGCCGGGACACGCTGGATGCAGGTCGCATCTAACCGGTGGACGTCTTATGGCTGAGGTGATGATGATGATGATGAATTCAACTGTGATTTTAAGGGTGATCCAGGAGAGCGCAACCGCAACAACGAGTGACATAAACATGGTGACTGACCCACTGAACATTTTTGTACTTGCTTAGTATTTGGGTCAAAATTCTTTTCGTTGTCTTATTTTGTGTCCCTAAAAACGTGACACAGTTGTGATTTTTGTATGAGATGATGTTTTGTTTCCAATTTTTGATGTATAGATTAAAATCTAGCGTGAAAAAGAAATACAAATGCACCGGATTTTTTTATATACTGAGTCGAGACAGCAACTAGAAGCGTGACAGAGTGATATGAAACAAGACAACGAAGAAAATTTTGACCCATTTATGATGTATACGTGTGTACGCGATTATTAGTAACTCAGGAAACACAGTGTATTGAATGAGTTAAGTCACTTCTCGTGGAATCATTTATTAGTACAAAGTACTTCTATGTACAGGGTGTCCTCGGAGACCTGTATATATAAAGGGGCTTAAGTTTTTTCCCCCATAGATGTCGTGTTCATGATACTATCACGTACTAGCTGTCAGCACATTATGAGTGATGAAGTGCTACCACGGTTTCCTCTCACAAGGCTGTCTCCGCAAATGTAGGTGCCTCGACGGCACTCGCACACTCGACGACATTTGATAAGTGATCATAAAATATGTAATGGGATAAAAGATACTATAATAATTTCTTTATGTCTACATTCACTATGAGTTTGTCGTGATTGTCGTTATCATTACAAACGTGTGAATGAAGGTAAGTGTACCAGTCGATGTCGTCTGTATATGGTGACAAGATATCTTGTTCTAAGGCCAGCCGTACACCTGTAAGTTCTTACGTAAGTTATAGGGACGGGGCTATACTAAGGAATGAGAGTAAAATTCATATTCACTTCTCATTCCTTAGTATAGCTCCGTCCCTATAAGAACTTACACGTGTACGGCTGGCCTAAGTAATTTTTCCTTATCACAATTTTCTTTTTGTTTTGAAACAATTCAGAAACACAAAATCATATTTTTAGAATCTCACTTTTTCAAACAGCACTAGGGGGTTGTCAAATGTAATAGTTCATCAACAGACATGACCTCAGAATTAAACTTCTAAAATTTTAACGGTGAATAAAAACTCATCATTTAGTATACCTATGCACTTTTATTATCTTTACCCTCACAAGCCTCAGGGAGTTGTACCCTATTTTCCTAGAGCCACAGAATTGTTCCTGTTCAAAACATTATACTTGACTATTGTTGCGTTCATTGTTCCATATCTATATTATTTCTACGCTAAGAAGAAATAGTTCCCCAAAGTTTCCTGCATTCCTATTGTTACGTATAATCTTGACTAGGAACAATTGCAACAGAATACCAGCAAAGAATTAATTTAAGCATCGCTAACTAAAATATTCACATCTCCCACCCAGCTAGTTCTTTTTGTTATTTCCAGGATATTCTTTTCAAAATATTTGTTTTCAAAACTACAATTTATGTACATGGATTAAATCTAACTAATCTACTTAACCTAATCCATATCTAAGATTGGCCCTTGTGGCATTCAAGGAATTGTAGGTACACCAAGTGGCAATTATATTAAAACTATCCTGATAAAGTCTTGAACTCATTTTGCTGACACTATTTCAAACAATTGGTTAAAGAAACAATAGCAGAAGTAGGGGGAGAGAAATAGTGACGTTCGTACACGTAAGTTTTATTTAAAGTTAATATTTTCGGAGATAGAAACCGCTCCAGAATAAATAAAAATTGTACCCCCCCTCTAACTTTAAACTATTTCGAACATAATCGGCCTAGCCGTTTTTGAATAACTATGGAACCCCATACTGAGCATGGCCTGACATGTTCTTGGCCGCTTTTTTATTACATATACGAACCATCAAAATTCCATTTATTATAAATTATAAAGCACCAAGATTGATCTACAATTACCATTTACAAAAAAATTCCATCTGTATTCATTCACAACTGATACATTATATTGGTAGGCATAGGCAGGCAACAAAGAAAATGACGCGAAAAACACAATTTCAAATATACAAAGACCGAGGCTTTTAAAAACCATTCAGAAAGCTCCAGCGCCACTCAATCATCGGTTAAAAAAGTTTTTTATGTCTATTTTCTCCGTTTGAATCTATCAAAGGAATATTGTTTAAGTTTCGTTGAAGATATTTCGCTTTTCATTCCAGTAATTTCTGAACCATCCGACGGTTTGTCAAATATTGATGAAGCTTACAAAAATATGCTGCTTGAAAGCTTTTCCGAAGCGAACAATAGATTTTTTCGGGAAGATTTTAAGGGAAATTCCCTCTAAAGTATAAATAGGTCAATACAAAACTTCAATACACAACGCTTCTATTGTGGTCTGGTTATTATTTTACTGGATTATTAGCGACCGGCTTCGTAAAGGTACAATATTCACTGAAAAAAATATTTACCAAAGTGACTTAGGTTGGCTATATTAAAAACGAGGAAACTTTGATAATATGTAACAAACCCTTGCTATCAAGTTTACAAAACTGGAAAGGTTGAAGTCGATACCAGTTCTGGTTAAATCAACAAAAAACATTGTACATTATACCAAACAACTGGTGAAATCAACAAAAAACTGGTGTAATCAACCAAATTAATTTAGTAGAGTGCCGTAAAATAAAATAAAAATGTGATGGGACCAATCAACCTTAATTTCCGGTTAGAATTAGGCAAGATCTGATAAATCCAACTCAGTATTTTTTCAGAGTCGACACAAAACCTTCCTCTATCTATCTAGAAATAATAATGATTGTATTTAAACAAATAGGCGAAAAATTACCATCTGTCAGTATGATTATCATGATTCATGACAAACCGAATATAATAAAGTATGAGTAGCTCTTACGATTCATGAAATTTCATTTCTTACACGTAATAATGGAAGTACCATTGACTATTTAATACATATAAATGGGTAGATACCATCATACACTTAAAGAGCTTTTCCTTAAAGAATTTTACGTTGATATCTGTAATGAGCTTTTGCTTTGACATGACACGAAACTCACGTTTTTTCCTTGATAAGTACGAATATATCGCTTTGCTATACGATTATTTCTTTACTTAATATTTTTATGCAGAAAGACGTGAGGGATTTTTCTTTACTTAATTTTTTATCTGCTAACGATCTTGAAGTGTGCATTATTAAGTAGATATTTCAATTTCACAGTTCCTTTGAGTAAACCTTTTGTTTAATGACGATTTTATAGAGATCAACTTAATAGGTAACCTATATCTATCAATATTCTGTAAAATGGGACAAATTTATATTTAATTATCATATAGGTATTAGACAGACGTAATCATTTCGATTAGATATTATTGACATACATTTATTGTTCTGTACATAGTGTAAATATCTATGAATCTTGTATATTAACTATTGTAGAATTAAGAAAAATACTGTAAATATTTTGCATGCTACCAATCATAGCAGATTAAGGAGTGCATCCAAAAACCACCTTATAATATAGAACCCTTTTTCTCGCAAAATAAATGATTTGATTTGATTTGATCAAATATATTGGAGCAACCAGGATTCTCACAAATATCTACACAAACCACTCTCTATTAGCTTGACGATAGAGTGCACGTTTACATATTTTTGAGTAATGTCACCGCTCCGATCTATCTGATGGCAACTGTACGAATCTGTTCATTTTCAAAAAATAACCACTCTCAACCGTATGTTTCAAAGGACGAATTATAATAGGCACGATGGTTTTGGAAAACATTATATTCAGATATAACTTAATCAACAATGAAACATCGAGCAGGCCTCGGTAGTGAAGCCAAAGTAACTCCAAAGTTTCCTCCACTTTTCCCCCAAACTTCTAAATTAATTTATATATGAGCGTCACCCACACTAAAGGACTTAACACAAATATCTTTCCTATACACGTATTTCTTTTATAAGTGTGAAAATAAAGTAATGAAGACATGGAGTATTTCGCCTGCTAGTAGATCACTTCCTCAATAGACAGACAAGACAATCACGAATAATTGGTACTATTTTTTATAAGAAAATAAATGTGAAAGATGATTTCGCGTCCATACACAAGTTTGATTGTTTTAACCCTTAATTTGGCAAATTTCAAAAAAATCGTGCGTTCTAGCCTCCTCGCCATTGTATAGAGCAGAAAATTCTGTCTTAAAAAAAAATACAAAAAGTGGGTCGAAGACCATGTTCATTGTGACGAACATTGCCAAATTAAGGGTTAAATAGTAATATAACACACACATATAATATACGCAATACATATTGCAAAAAAATACATAATATTGTAAACTAAGTATAATGTCATAATTTTTGTGTTATGAAGTTAAATTTTATGTAACTAGTTTTGGCACTTAAAAAGAGTGACGAATTCAAATATTCTATCTTCGATCAACAATACGAACAAATATCTTTTAACATGAAATTAGTTAGTATAAATGCGCACGCTCTATCTTGTTATTGCATGTTCAATTGTTCATTGTATTTTTGT
Source organism: Thaumatotibia leucotreta (assembly GCA_025490895.1). Classification (NCBI taxonomy): domain Eukaryota; kingdom Metazoa; phylum Arthropoda; class Insecta; order Lepidoptera; family Tortricidae; genus Thaumatotibia; species Thaumatotibia leucotreta. The sequence goes on along the minus strand of JALPQI010001809.1, from coordinate 112,025 downwards.
GGACATCTTTTATCGGCTTTGTTTACTGTTCACTCAGTTTTGTAAATTTCTTATGTACTGCTGTTGATGCCCCAAATAAATACATTAAAATAAATTACTACTGCTGATGGTTGTTGGATAGAGTATGACTAACTTTCGTAACACAATTGACGCAATAGTGATTTTTGTCTTATTAAGGCCTTAAATATGTGTTTTTTTATTAATCGACCCACTACCTCCTGATGCTTTCACGCATATTTAGTGGCAGAAGCCTTCACCCAGAAGTGGACTGAGGTAGGCTAGAGATGATGAGGAGTCTATAGGAGGCACTCTATGTTTTGAGTACGTATTAACGTCCCCTCACGTCCGGCACGTCGTCCAAGTATTAAGATCAGTAATAGAGGAATCTCGGCCCGTGGCCTTGGGGGTTATTGCGGATCGAAGTGGGAAAGTTCGTATTGTTCTACAACTCGAACTCGAAACGCTCGGCAATTGTTTATTGAGGCGATGTTTGCGGACGATCGAGTGGGTATGCGTAATTGCGTATGTAGTGGCATGGCATATGGCACTGAAGATTATTATCCTCGGTTGTACCGAGTAAATAACTTGAATGAAACCACAACAGGGTGACAAGTAATAATTATTATTTGGTGACTTAAGATAATTAGACACATCATATTAATCTCACAATAATCCACTCACTCATGCACTTACTCAACACCAACAAACACACTCACGAACATGCAGACTTTATAACTGATACTTTTGTTGTTAATGTTAGTTAGTATAAATGCGAACACTCTATCTTGTTATTGCATGTTCATCGTATTTTTGTGGACATCTTTTATTGGCTTTGTTTCCTGTACACTCAGTTTTGTAAACTTCTTATGTATTGCTGTTGATGCCCCAAATAAATAAAATAAAAAAGAAATAACCTAAAAGTGCTCGGTTTCCGATGTAAATTGATATTAACTTAATTAAAAATAATGCAAAACTATAGGAAATAATCAAATAATATAACATTTGATTAAAATACGCACCCAATTTCGGTATAGACAAACTAAAACAAGGTAGGTACTTAGCAGGGCTGTTGGGTAATAGGTAGAAGATTTAAACGTGGCTTGTCTGCCACCCTTGTTGTTTAACAGAATATAATTCTGTTAGCATTTCATCATTCTATGAATAATACATTAATTTTGTTTATTTACCAGGACTCGGACTGCGGCCTTGGGGGGCTATTTCCAATCAAAGGGAAACTAAACTTTTTGTTCAAACAACTGACTGTTTGTTGAGTTTGGATTGCTGTGCGCTGTGGGGCTATCGCAACTGTCTCTTTTACACCAATTGAGGCGTACATGGAGAGACGGAGAAGCAATGAAAGTTGACTTGAATTTCAGATATCCGTGGCAGGACCTCTGTTTACGGAAATTGCCTTTAGGGAATTAATCTGCATTTGGGTGGTTATCTTTTTTCAGCGAAGAGACAAACAAGCAAAACTGAAGCTTAAGAGGAAATGGGACCTGGGCTAAAATGGGAATGGGGGGCTGCCACGATCTACTAATGCGATCCAGTTTAGGACCTAATTTGATTCACTATGTGTCAGTTCCATAGAACGACTATCAAAAACTAATAGACCGAACCAGAAAATTCACACCTTATTCTGTCAAGAGTAAGGTGGTTTTTTCCTTCAGTAATTTGAATTGACTAGACATGTTCTTTCCGTGGGCCCTCCATTTGTTTCTTAAAATTTAATGATTGGCTGTAACGTCATTAATATACCTAATCATAGTGGATCCATTACTGCAACCGACCATCCGCTTACTCAGTATGGCGATTATGGGCACTTGCCTCCTAAATGGGTCCATACACACATAGGTTTTAGGAGTGGCATGTCCATTGTCCGGCAGTACCATGAGATATGCTGATAATTCGAAAAACCCGTACCACTAAACAGAAGTACTAATAACATAAAATATTCATTTACTTACGAGTATTCCATTTTTCTCGCATTCACAAAAAGCAAATCTCAATACGTCAGCTGGGATTTCTCGGTCAACCATACATTGTTCAAGAGTTCAATCTCTAAGAACGATGCGTGTTTTGAAGAGCACTTTATCTTGTAATCCCTTGATGGATCGCAAGATATTCTACTTAAAAGTCGGCCAAGTGCGTGTCGAGTTACGCGTTCTGTAACCTGGCTTAAGGTGGTTCGGTTTTCGTACATTAAAATGATTGTCGTTTATTAACCCATAAGATGGCCAGACGACCTTGTGAAGGCCGCCGGGACACGCTGGATGCAGATCGCATCTAACCGGTACATGTGGAGGTCCAGAGGGAAGGCCTATGTTCAGCAGTGGACGTCTTGACTGAGATGATGATGATGAACCCGTTTCTTGGCAAATAACAAAAATGCGTCTTAGCCTCCTCGCCATTCTCTTTTAAAAATCATGTCTTTGCACCTTATTTGTGAATCACGAGAACTACTATTAAAAGACGATATCCAACTTAAAATCTTTACTGTGCAAGGTTGGTACAATTATAGCAATTTTATTACATTTCTGATTAAAGAGCAAACCAGTAGATTAGCAACACAAGCTTAAGATGCCAGGACTCTTCGTTCCTCGAGTTCTGCAGCATCAATTGACAAAATATTTTTTTTTAGTACAGATGGTGTACTTTTTAGGCTCTAGTGCGAGAAGTGGGTCATTTTACGTCAGGTCCAAAACTTCGGAGGGCCATCTGCACTAAAAAACGTCGTACGAGACACGTGCGAAAACGAAATTCGTAACTCGTGTCGATTTAAAACACTCCCTATCGGTCGTGTTTTTAAAACATCACCACTCGTTTCGAATTTCATGTTTTTCGCACTAGTGTCGTAATGTACTATTATAGTCCTGAATACTCCTTTTTGTTTGTCTTTTATAAAAGCGCTGCTGCGAAACAAATGCTTGTTACATTGAAGTGGAACTGCTTACAAAACTACTTATAAATACATCAATTCTAGTGTTCAGCTATTTTTATTCCTGAAATACATTTATCCCGACGATAGACATACCCTATCAATCTATGCATTAACACTGCAGCACATTTAAAATGGGAGTAGATCTCTTTGCGAATCCTTCACGACTGAAGTCTTTGCGGTCCACTAATAGGTTTTATGGTAATACAACTTATTCAACCAATGCGGTGCCTTTTGCTATATCTTTGTAACCTCAATCGAGTTACGAGAGTCTGCTTTCTTTTATTTTACGTTCACAAACAGTTGAAAAACGGCAGAAAAGGGAAATGACGTTACGATTTTTATATAGCAAGTGATCCTAGATTAAAGCTGCCGTAGTTTCCAAAGCAAAACAAAAAGTCGCTATTACATACATACATGTTTTTTTAATCAGGCTCTACCCGTGTATTATCTTTATTTATCTATTTATCAACAGAACCATCTATCTTTAACGACGTTTTAGGGTTAGGCATTCTTTGTGAATTAATAAATACTAACTTGTAGGTAACCTTTGCGCCACCAAACGCAATTTAGACGCTTAAAGTCGCCTATTTACATATACAGGGTGTTACGAAATTGGCGATACCAAAATGTTTTCATGTTGAGTTTTCATATTTGGTCCCATAATAACGTAAAAGTTGTACAAAATCATTAATAGATTCACGTTTAATTATCTTGTATCATCATTATTGTAAGAAAACTCCCACACCATTATAATACACCGTAAATAATGCGAGAGTAACTCTGCGTGTCTGCCTGTTACGCTTTCACGCCTAAACTACTGGAAATGTATTCATGAAATTTGGTATGGAGATTGTCTAAGTCCCGGGCAAGGACAGGATAATTTTATCCCGGAAAGTTACATAGTTTCCTGGGATAGCGTTAAGCGAATTCTGCACAGACGAAGTCACGGGCAGTAACTAGTATAACTATAAATCAGATTTTTAGGATTCCGTAGTAAACTAGGAACCCTTATAATTTCGTCATGTCCGTCTGTCTATCCGCAGCATAGCTCAGTGGCCGGTAGCAGGTACTAGAAATTTTCATATTGGTATACATATTAATCACGCCGACAAAATATAGAATTAAATGTTTTCCTCCCCTAATCGTAAAGTGGGGATTGCTTTTATTTATTTTGATTGTATCCTGTAGTGTGGAGTATCATTGAATAGGTCTCTTAAACATAATATATTTTTTTAAAGTCAATCTTTCCAGCGATTACTAATCGCTCCAGAATAAAAAAAATGTATCGTCGTCAGATATATCGTATCCTCGGGAGTGCGCAAAAATATCTGAACACACCTCTATCGTTATGGCAATAAAGGCGTACCTAATGGCGACTGTACAGTCAATCAGATTGGCATGGCGGTTATCCTCCATACAAAACCAACGACTTTGTAATAGAAAAAAAAAAACATTGTTTATGTTTTCTACATTGTTTATCAGAAAAGGATACTGAATGTGATCCAGTTTTGTTTCTCCCTGTAATAATCAAGAAATTTTTAAATATGTGACTGACTAACCGATTTCTCTAAGAACCTATCATCAGACTCCGACTTTATGTACTTCTTCTGACTTCACTTCATGCTCATTTACAACTGAACACTGGTCTAAGGCGACCAGCTTAGCGGAAAACCATACGTGCGAGAACGAGTACCCATACTACCCATATCGTCATCCCGCTCCAACTCATGGCCAAAACGGAAGACCAGCGCTGGCTCTGCTGGCAAAATGCTGAGTTTTGGCCATTTCGAGACAAAATTTCATGTTTACTGTTTTGTTTTGTTTGTACTGTGTTCTTGTCTCGAATAAACGTTTTTCTTTCTTTCTCATGGATTCGCTCGCCGCTGGTTGCATTAGACCAATGTCGTGGCCGGGCCTTTACTACGGGCGTAATTGGCGTATAAAAAAAAATCACTTCACGATTCTCGGAGATATTGAATAACATACATACAAAAAAATCTGTCAAATTGAGAACATCCTGCCTTTTTGAAGTTGGTTAAAACAGTTTTTTTATCCGAATGAGATATTGAATGTGAACTAGTTTTGTTACATCCTGTAGACTAATGAATGTCAGGACTAGCGCGAGCGGAGAAAAGATGATTGCATATTTGAAATTATCTCGTATTCTTTGATCCCGATTGCGACCTTAATTGGATTTTTACAAGCCGGTCGATTAACACAATATTGGCCGAGAGAGGCCTCAAAAGGGGGTGTAATGAAGCGGCACATCAAACCAGGTATTCCCATTGGTTATGCGAGTCGAGCTCAGATTTTTACCAGAGCAGGATGCTTAGCCAAGTTGCCAATCGCTAGCGCGTAGTTTTCCGTCGCTGCATCTACCGGCTCTTCAGATAAGGATTGCACCAAAAACTAGTAAATTATCTAGGAATGCCCATCCACTGCCTGTTACCGTTGTGAGTCCCGCAGAGACGTTTTGTTAGTACCTATCCAGCATGGAAGTAGTATTGGTATACCACCCTAGATATAAATCAAACCATTCTGTGACTAAATACAGCTTCAATATTGGCGGCTGCAGTAGCCCCTTACTTGGCTCTTTCATCATCATCAATAATTTAAGAGTCAAACTCTTGTCGGCGTAACGGATGAATGTAGCTGTCTCCATCTAACTCTGTCTAAAGCCGCCTCCTTGACTTCCTTGTACGACACAACGTCTACTTTCTCTTTTATTTGTTTTATGTAACTTCTTCTAGATCTCCCTCTTCCTCGCTTTCCTTCAATCCTTCCTTCTTTATGTTTTTTTATCAAAGCGTCATGTCGTATAATGTGGCCAAACATTTTCCCTCTTCTATTTTCTATTATCTTTAACAAACTCCTTTGGTCTTTGGCTCTTTAGTTCCGAGAAAAGTTTAGGACTATTTCGACTCACCCAAGCTCGGTAGCTATCAGAACATTACGCCGGATGTCTTTGATCCCCCTCCCCCTTTTGAGCCTCAGGGTTGAGCTCTTGAAAGCTGGCACTTAATTCTATTCAATATTTCGATAGCGGCATTAAATATAACGGATTTTATTACTTGGCAGTTTTATCTCCCTGGAAATTTGGGGTTAGAGATATCGTTCGAGTTATTGCCATTTGCCAATACCCTTTTTCCAGTTTTTTGACCGGTTGTGAGAGTTTTCGACTACAACGAGTGGGTTATATTTCGGGTGAATCATTTTTTTTCTGCCTGTTATTGCCATGTTTACCGTCGCCTGAGTCACGCTGGTTTTAAGCAAAATTATTCTACTTACCTCCTAATGCGTCTATACGCATAGTTAATAGGAGAGGCCTACGTCCAGCAGTGGACTAACATAGGCTGATGATGATGATGATGATGATGATTCTACTTACGTTATTCAAACATGCATGTAGTGCAAGTCTGTAAGTGGCCTATTCAAAAAAGGGCTTATTAAGATGAGAAAAATGTATAGTTGCATATTTAGTTTAAATAGCATCATTTTGTATAAAACCACTCATTTTGGAACTCAGGCGGTCGCCGGCAGTAACCATGGTATTATTTATTAGCAGACAGAAAAAAGTTAATTGACCCATTTGTTCATGGGCATTTATTATATAGGTCGGAGAATTTACAGGAAAATAAAGTTATCACAAGTACGATCTAAAATTATTACCTACCTATATTTAATTCAAAATCGGCCTCCGTAGCCTAGTTGGTAGTGACCCTGCCTACGAAGCTGGAGGTTCCGGGTTCGAATCCCGGCGAGGGCATTCTTTGTGTATTTATTTATCACAAATGTTTGTTCCTTGGTCATGGCTGTGTATGTATCTAAGTATCTATACGTATCTATCTATTATATATATCGTCGCCTGGTACCCACAATACAAGCCTTAAGTAATAATCATCTGACTGGCTATAACATGTAGGTACAAGTGATAAATTGATGATATAATTTAAGAGTTTATGTACACAGTGTTTTAAATAACAAAGTTGTTTCCAATCTAGTGTGGTAATGAAATTAAAAAGTATTGTAATTATAGTGTTGTAGTACTGTTTACTTATGTGTTTTTTTTCTATTTCAGGTAAGTATCAAACTATACGAAAAACGAATATCGAAACATTTGCGGATTGGTGGTTTGTGATCCAAGTTTATTTTACCACTCGATTTTACTATGTAAATGTTTTACCATACAATTAATATGCAGGCAATAACAGATTATGTTACGACTGATACAAGTGAGTGTTACGAGTATATACCTGTGTATTTACGGCTAGCATTGTAGGTATACCTACTAAACATAATTATATTCCATAAATTTGTTTAAACATGCTTAAGTCGGTAACTTTAACGGCAGGGATGTGTACGATTTTTTATATTGTTTCTTTGAAAGATATTTGTAACACTAAGATTCCTGATGGGCACTCTACCGAAAGGGTGCATTTTTGATTCTCTATTTTAAGTTATTTTATTTCTTTGGTTGAACGAATGAAGAAGCCTACGCCGAGCTGACATGGTATTTTAGACAAAAGTTTACAAAACAATAATTTCATAAAAATAATGTGTGTTTGATTAGATATTTGATAAGTAGGTAGGTACCTACGTAATTAAATTAGGCATACCTAACTTAACTACATGCAAGTCACTCAAAATATTGAGTCATATGCCTGGTTTAATTGGATTGCGCCATGGAACAACAAACTGAATCAACATATTGATTTAAACTAAACGACAAAATCGAAAAAAATATTTTAAATGCTGGTCGAATATCGGTACGAAAATGTATGTATTCGACAAAAATTGTAACCAAAAATCATGTCTTAAGCCTGATAGAAGGTAGAATTAAGCGACACATCAAAATATCTTAGGGCTGAGCACTAACCAGTTAAAATAATTGAGCGTCAAAGTTGCTTTTACAAAATATACACAATGTTTACTAATACAATCATGTTTTAATTTGTTTGCGAAATGCTGCGGCCAGGTAATTTAAACTTTCTTAATCGTATTTATATAAATTAGTCCATAATAAATCTCTCATAGCTACTAGTATTAAATCAAGTTGTCGAAAAGTGCTTTTTGTCCGGCAATCATAGTGAAAATAAGCCCTTTTTGAAATTTACTCCTCTACTTATTTATTATACGCTGGTTTAATCTTAACTGTCCTACTTTCAGTGCCCTATTTATCTAAGTTATATTCACCCTCTTTGTCTTTTCTTTATATCAGCATTCAGGAACTATTGATAATATAAATAAAGACTGTAAATGTTTTAATAGGAAGAGTTTTCAAGCATACTATTCCTGTGAAATTGTAGGGCACCAGTGGCGCCACCCTACCTGTGTATTATCAAACCGCGATTAGAATTGGGAGGAAAGTACTGTTGACACGACAGTGTATAAGTTAATCTAGGATATATTCATAGTTTAATAGCAGAGACCCACAGACAATAGATTTAATAATCACTCACTACATCTATAAAAAACTTTTTTCTTGGTAAATATGTCATTTGTTGTGTCAATAACAGTACTTCCGAATCTCCTTCTGATTTCTGTTTAATAATACGTTCGATCGACTTGAGCCCATCGAAAAATCTCATTATAGTTCGTAGGTTAATATCATAGGCACAACAAATGAGTCTAATTAACATCTAACATCAAATTATACTTATAGTTATAACGGAAGTGTCTCACGGAAGTTTAAATTCAATTATCTGATCTAAAACTGCTTATAATGCGTCCCGAATTATGCCTGGATGCTTAGCCAAGTTGCCAATCGCGCTTAGTATCGTATCTAAGTTTTCCCTCTCTGTCACTTTTTCATATTAGCGCAACGAACACAGTTAGCTGCCTTTCGTTTACGATTGACGATTAAGCGTCAGCGATTGGCAACTTGGCTCAGCACCCTGGTTCTATATTACCAATTCAACTGGAATTGAATAACCTATTCCAAGTAGATCTCGACATTTTTTAATGTTTAAGTAAAGTTGATATATCAATGTACATCTCAAGTTCTAAATAAAGCTTGGTGAAAACAATTTATCTTCAGAGCATCAAGTCAACTGGACTAGTCGGGAAAGAAGAGTTGCGCAACTCTGGCGATGATTTATAAATGCAAACTGTCTTGTAGCTTAAATTAATAACTTTATTTCCGATACTAATGAGGACAAGTTTCGGTAGCCCCGCCTAGGTATATCCAAACGTATTGACGTAATAAAATATCATCGAACCGGGTAAAGATGCGACTGCACTAATGCTCAAAAAACGGTGACGGTATTAAAAGGCTTAAGTTATGTGAACAACACTGCGTCTTAAAACACTACCTTGTCGTAAGTAACTAGAATTCTAACAATGAAGCACTAGAATTCCAATTGCAAGCGCGTACTGTTTTGGAATACAGCGTTGTTCATGATAAGCAACGATGTGTCATAATAGTTATTTGTTGTACAAGGGAGGAAAGTGGTTGTTTAATCATCGTGCCAATATTTTAATGATACACGATAATTAAACAAACTTTGCTCCCATGTGCAACACAACATTTTTCCCCACACTAAAGCGAGGAAGCAGCTACGAACGTGTAAAAAACAATCAATGCAACAAATCAGTCTTTATTAATAGGCTGATGATGTGATGTGTGCCCGTAATCGCCGCACTGGGCAAGCGGGTTGACAATCGCAGTAGTGTGTCCAATATAATGACGCTGCTGCTATTATTGTCAATGTTCAATAAATGCAGTATGTATCACCTCGTAGAGCAAAGAAGGAAACCCATTAATGTTTAGATCATCACACATCATCAGTCTATGTTAGTCCACTGCTGGACGTAGGCCTCTCCTATTAACTATGCGTATAGACGCATTAGGAGGTAAATACCCAATATCGCCACGCTGGGCAAGCGGATTGGCGATCGCAGTAATGTGTCCACTATGATGACGCTGCAATAAAAAATCAGTGAAGGTTCACCTTTTTTGAAGTAGGTTTAAAATACAGCAAGTTCCACAAAACTTAAGTCCACCTTATTCAAACCACGAAAATATCAATCAATTTGATAGACAAGTTGATGGGCACTTTTTCCGGAAATTAATTACAACGTCTTAGAAAGGGTTGAAAGGTTAAAGACACTTGTGTAAATCTACTTCAAAATTAATTAAATATACTTGAAAACGTTTTTCATAATGCTTTCTATAATAATTATAAAATATGATGAAATAAGACGGAAATTTTATTTAATTAAATTTCTCATAATTAAATTATATTTACGTGTTATATATAAGTATTTCCTTTAACTTAGCTCTATTTGTTCAACATGGTGACAGAATATCCAATATTTATGAAACGAATCTGTTCAACACTATTATAATCGCTGCTCGTTCTTAAAACGAACTGAAAAGTGGTCAAAAACGTCTCACCACAATTCATATTTTAAGCTTATATTACAAAAGTTAAATTTAACTTTACTTCTTGTAGACTCATTAAAACTCAATTAAAAGCCTTGATGAAAGCTATTTCATGAATTTTAAAAGGTTTACTTAAACAAAATGTTTAAAGTAATTATGAAGTAATGTGACGACCCCGTAGCCGGTAGCGATAAAGCTGGGAGTCCCGGGTTCGAATCCCGGTCAGGGCACTTCGTACTATGTTTATCACAAATATTAGATGATACATATATATCTAAAATGTATATCGTCACTTTCTTACGAAAAAGCCTCATTTGAGCTTTTTGTGGGAGCTTAGAGAAATCGTGTAAGATTGTATTTCTATTTATTTTGTATATATGTATGTAATTATTTAATTTCCCAAGGGTTTAAACAAATATATATTAATAAAAAAAATATAGTACAAAATATACAGGATAAAATACCCATAAATAATGTAGGTACCTAAGCGAATTTATTCCTGTAAGGAGTGTAAGGGAGTAAGGGATTTCTTCCAATTAATTTCATTTTTTAAGAAGTTCAATAGCGTTTACATAAAATAAAAATGTTACCTTTGAGGATCGTCCCTTGACATGTGTACAGTCGACAAAAAAGTCTCCTTTACAGCTCACAAGTGCAAACATCTTACCACGGATGCGCGATACACATAGAAACTCGGTTGCAACGAACGCTCATGCTGTCGCGTCACGCGACAGCATGAGCGTGTTTGCACGTGCACGTTTGCACGTGTTTGCACGTGTTTGCAGCGTGTTTGCACTTGTGAGCTGTAAAGGAGACTTTTTTATATCTAACTATTAGACTATTATATGCCGTGTGGTGCCAGCAGCAAGAATACATTTGTCACCTATCTAGCTCTTCCCGCGGATGTCGTAAGAGTCGACTAAGAGATCGAAGTGTCACTAACCATCCTTTGATTTGATTGATGATTGGCAGCAGCGTCATCATAGTGGACATCAGATTACTGCTATCGTCAATTCGCTTCCCCAGCGTGGCGATTACGGGCATTTGCCTTCTAATGCATCTATATACATAGTTAATAGGAGAAGCCTACATCCCGCAGTGGACTGAGATAGGCTGATGATGTAATATACACGGTGCCTCGCGAGGAACCCACATAATTTTAATGCTGAATTCCTGAGCATATTTAGAGTATTTAATGTTATATAAAATTTCCTGGATTCGGCTTGGTTCCAAAGATAATTAACCTTTTTTCGGAAAAAGTTTTTCGACGTAACTCGTCATAAAACTTCTTTTTGATTACAATGCTGCCACAATGTGTTCTAATATTACCACACTTTTTGCCTGACAATCAAAAAATAAGAATAGACTTGACGAAAAAACCTGTCCCTAAAAAAAAACATGTAAAAAATTAGTTTTAACAAATTGTTGTTATGATAAAAAGTATCGGAAATGTTAAAAAGTATTCAAAAAGTCAAAAAAAAATCGAAAAAAAAATTTTTTTTTTGGTGAATTTCACATTTGGTCTCATAATATTTTTTGTTTATTTTGATGTCTAGAAAGCATAGTTAAAATTATGTGGTTTCCTCGCGAGGCACCGTGTATGATATGTAGGATATGATGGTATGTGTAATCGTTTGTGCCGTTGCTGTCATGTCTACCTAATAACAATGTAAGTGTGAAAATGACGCATTAGACATTATGTATATCGTCGTTTCGCACCATAAAACAATCCACAATTGAGTTTACGGTGGGATTAGGTCGATTCCTCCCGCGATATTTATTTATTCATTATTTAATAAGCGAATATATTTTGATACAAAATCTTTTTAGCTACGATATAATACCATTCAGCATGGCCTAGTTGGCACTGTTGGCAGTGACCGTGCCTACAAATTTTATCGTCTTGGCTTCAATTCCCGGAATATAAATATAAACAAAGAGATTAGTAAATCGACATATTAATTTGATATAGTTGCGCCAATTTCCAATGTTGGTATAATTGGATAGTGATAAAACGGGACTATCATAAGCCACCTGGTGGCTTATGATGGTCGCGTTATATTAATTTATCGTGCTACTGGTCACTTTCCCACTTACTTGTTAGAACCTGACAGCAACAACGACAAACGATCAAACACGGGACCATCATAAGCCTACTATAAGCCTGCGCCCGCGTTTCCGCGCCGCTGCCCCGGCGCGCTCGCCCGGAACAAACGACTGCGCAATTGGGCCATGCCGCCCTAAACCTGACAGGTATAATGATTGGCAAATAATGCACGGGCCGGGATCGCTTTTGTTGGGTGCTTTGCGATGATTCTGATTAAAGGTCGTAGAAGAAACGCCGTTATACCCTGAATGAATTCACGTTCTATGTCTTAAGCCTGTGGTCTATACCACAAAACTTTACAAGCGTACAATTCTACAAAATTGTATAAATTCCATACAAAAAGTTGTCAATTTTGTAGAATTGTACGCTTGTAAAGTTTTGTGGTATAGGAGCCTGGAAATATAAATCCACATACTTACACGTATATCGCATTAGGTAAAACCTGTAATGATGTTTGCAATGCATATGCTCAGAAAGTGTTCTTTTTAAGGGTAAACTTATCCACAGAAAGTGATACTTTTCCGTACGCTTGCAGGAATTAAGTTTCATTGTACTTTTTGGCGTGGCTTAGTTAGTACTTCCGAGATAGTCGGGTTTTCCTCGCAAAAATCATTGTAAAATGTTGTGTGATACACATGTTGAAATGTGGGCTTATGGGTCAAACGCAAACCCATGTTCGTAGTCTTTCGGGTGGACTATCTAAAAGTTAAGGCCTATAAAGCTTGATTTTCTTATGAAAGCCACTTCTTCATTAAGACGTTCTCTTTTTTCATCGCGTTGTATGATAAAAATCATTACTACCCGTCCACAGGTTATTGACTATCGACCACAGGAGAGAAAAAGTGCGTGTTCAGCTGAACTGTAGAGCCCCTCTTTCCTGTGGCCTAACGTAAGCAACTGCTAGGAGTGTAGACGTGATTTTTATCATACAATTCAATAGGAAAGGAGTGCCTTTCAATGACAATAGTTTTAATAAGAAAATTAACTCTCATATCATAGCCCTTAACTTTTAAAATGTCCACCGGAAAGACTCACAACATGATTTTGAGTTTGACCAAACTAGTGCCTTCACTCGTGTTTTAGTCACTGACACTCGTCCTGAAAAAGTCTACTTGCCACACTTGGATCATAAATAATAACTATTGTGCGCATGTAAAAAAATAAATTTAACTTTGCTGTTAGTTGAAATATGTACTTGTTTCTGTCAATATAGAATGAAGTCGTGAATTCGATATCTCAGAATGCATCGGTCACCGAATATTATTAATAATTATATACGAGTTATATCTCCGTTACGTAGCTTATAATTGGTAGTGGAACTGCTTACCAAGCTGAAGGTTCTGGGTTCGAATCCAGACTTTTGTTTCTGTTTACCTATCCCAAATATTTGTACTTTGGTCAATTGATGGTTTTCTATGTAGGTATATAAGTATCTACCTAAGTGACTGTATTTATCTTTTTTATAGATCGTCGCTTAACATCTACTATACAGTATACACGGCTTACTCAAGCTTACCATGGGACTAAATCGATTTGTGTTAGATATTGTCCGTGATATTTTTATTTATTTATTTATACTTGTGTTATGTGTGTACTTAGGAATACCTACACATTTTCTTAACCATGTAATTTTAGATTTTTCTCTATACTCATGTTGGCACCAGTTACATGCAGTTGGATTTTGTTCAATTGATTCATTACAGCATAAAGGAATAGGTATAAACATGACTACGATTATCTATTTTTAACAACCAGATGCTCGCTTTCATTCCATTCTAACTCAATAAAGTGTGTTATAGTTTTTTGTACGAATTAGTTCGTATAAGTAATGATACAATACATACAAATGAAACCTTACAACTAACATGCATACCTTAGTTACACTGAAAAAGGTGAACACTCAGCATAATGCCAGGTCTTACTCTAGAGCAACACCTGACGCTGGTCTTTCGCGAACACCTGACAAATACCCTATATAAATAACATATCTACTTTAAAAATTTGGGAGCGAATGTAAAGACAATGAGATTGTTTTTTTGTTATACATAAATAACTGTATTGTTTATGTTTATTGTTTCTGTTAGTCATTCAGAAAGTAACGATTACTTTCGAAGGTCTTTATCCTCGTAAGGCCCATTCTATTTTTAGGACAAGTGAAATAATATCCCAGTGTCCTAAAAAAAAGACATTTTATTTTTAATTTCGGGACCTACAAAATAAAACTCATTTTTCTTTGAAAAATATAACGTCTTGGGCCGTTATGAGTAAATTTTGTTGTCCTAAAAATAGGACGTTGGGCCTTACGAGGTTAAAGGTGTAGATAAAGGTGTAGAAAGGTGTAGAGATGTTCCCTTAGACCTCAGTAATCCATATAGCCCGGAATGTTGTGGCAGTGACAAACGGTGTGATTGGCACACGGACATCTAACGATAGGGTGATTTGGGGAGTAAATGGAATGGTAGAACAAAATGATACATAAATTATAAGATAAGATAATATAAGAAAGGATATATTGTGTATATACATATTGTGTGAATACGAAATTGTACTTATTATTTTATGGTATAATTAAAGCAACCGCCACAACAATCCGGGGCCTACTGATACCTAGACAATAAATATAGTAGAAATGTAATTAAACACAGGTGTATAGTTACCTCGCGTCTCACGAGCGCGGCGCACTCTACACGGGCTCAGTTCTTGATAATAGGAACCTAGGCCCTCCGAAACATGTCGCGCGTAGTGACTATAATATTATATACGAGACTTCAACAGTTTAATTATATTTACAGTTATATCTCACGAAAGTTTTAATTCAGTAAGTACAGTGTGTAAAAATACGGGCGATAAATTGAACCAGTGCTATAACTCATTAATTTAATCGTAAATAAAGTTATTTAAAGTGTCATTTGATTCTATAATTTGGTTAACATTAACTGAGTGCGAGCAAGCAGCAATGAATTTAGCTGTAAACATTTGAAATTAACGATTAAATTAACTGTTAACGAGTGCTTAACTAGAGTGCTTTGCGCGTATAACTTGTATAACGATATCGTGGGTCAAATTATTTCGTATATGCTTGATACAAAATTGTAATTGTAATGTCATTTAAATGTTTTAAATTTATCATAAAAAATATTTTTAGTACAGATGGTGCCTGGTTTAGGCTCTAGTGCGAGAAGTGTGTCATTTTACGTGAGGTCCAAAACTTCGGAGGGCCATCTGCACTAAAAAACGTTGTACAAGACACGTGCAAAAACGAAATTCGTGACTCGTGTCGATTTAAATTTTGATTGTTGTAAATTTGATTGTTGTAGATTGTTGTAAATCATCGCCACTTGTTTCGAATATCATGTTTTTCGTAGGTAATGTAAGTACTATTAGATATTTTTATGTTCTGTAGCTTTTCGTTGTATACTTTTATAAAATAGTGAGAGGAAAAGACTGGCCACATGAGTTGGTTCTTTATTTAAATCTGCTAACTGATGCCACTGACACTTCGTTTGTTTTTGAATTCTCAATTAGTTTTGGCAGACATATTTAGCTGCCAGTATTTTTAGACGCGACTCACTGTAACGCTAATTAAACTATTAGGAATGGGTCGATTGGTTTTGAAAACAATGAGATGTTAAACGCAAGATGACAGATTTTACTTCTCGAAGCTAATCATAAATCATAAGGGTGCGGCTCCACTGACGCGGAGCGGAGCGGAGCTATGGGAGCTTGGCCAATCAGACCGCATCACAGTGTTTCGAATTTTGATTATTAAAATTAAATTAATTACATTTCTTCGTGACGCTCACTTACTTGTGCAACACAGCTTACAAAAAATCCTGAATTCTTCCAGGGCTGTATGCCTAGCCCAAGATGCCATTGTGAAACCGTGTACGATAGGCGATAAGTAATAAATATATGAGAATGACAAATTCCTACAAAAAGTCTTGTGACCAATTCAATTAATTATTATGGTCACGTGACTTATCGCTTATTGTATGACGATGGCAGAATGGCGTCTTGGCTAGGCTTGCCGATCGCTAGCGTATAATCGTCAATCGTAAACGAAAGGCAGCTAACTTTCTTTGTCGCACTAATATGAAAGAGTGACAGAGAGCGAAAACTACGATATGCTATCAAGCGTTAGCGATTGGCAACGTGGCTAAGCATCCTGGACTTGCTTTGGCTCATTCGAATCATCAGAATCACGAGCTGATTCCACGTACACAAAAAAAAGGGAGCATATTTTATCCTGACGTCACGTTTTCACTATGTAGCTTTAATAATAAAAGCGCGGTGTATGGAAATTTAACTTTGAAATTAATTCTAGCATCAATTATATAATTACAACCATTACCTACCTAAGTTCGCGAACCAATTTGTCTACGTGCATCGCTGAGCGAAAGTGGCTTTCAAAGTTTAGAGCATTATTCCTTTGAAGCTAAGTTTAATATCAAGAATGAATGGTAAAGTCACTAGTGACGGGTTATTTGGAGTTTCCAGTGCGGCATCAAACTGAAAACTAAGTAATATGAAGCCGAGCGTAAATGGTACTTATTCACTTTCTTTGTTATATATAACTAAATCACTAAAACACATTTTTTATGTGACGAAGGTAGACAACTGAGCGCACATCCCACCTGATGGAAAGCGGGAACTGAGGCCCGTGGACATAGTGACCAAAAAATCGCCTATGCGCTGCGTACCATGACGACTTCGATGGTTTGCCTCTATACTAGTAATTACACCGGCTATCTTACCCCCAAACCGGAACACAGTACTAACTATTTAGCGGCAGGTTAACGGGTAAGACGGTGGTAACTATCCGGGCGGACACTCATTAGTAATTCCGTACTTACCTCCCTTGATGCACAATGCACTATTTCCCTTATAGCCGCAAATGCGGCTCTTTTTTTTTTTTTGGTCCTATAATTTGTTAAGAAAATTTTTTCAAGTGAGTGAGATGATATTTGTACAGTTTTATGGATGAACAGAGCTTAATGCTTTCGGCCGCAACAAATACAATGAAATAGAACAAGAAATGAATTAATGACACGAGTGATATTGACGTTTACAGATTTTTTTTTCTATTTCATTGTACTCATTGCCGAAGAACGCATTAGGCTCTATTCATCCATAAAACTGCACAAATATCACCTCACTCACTTAAAAAAATATTATTAACAATTTATAGGAAATAAAAATAAAATAGTCGCGTTTTCTTGTACCTTAAGACGATGGCTAACTATCAGGGAAAAATATAATACTCATACCTTCGGAAAATTTTACATAGCCAATTTGTTATAAGGCTAGGCGTCTTAGACCATACATCTTATATTTACATTAAAACACGTTTTTGTAACGTCAACTTATTCGGCGTTCAAAACCGTGTAAGTTTACCGGCTTCTTTTTATATTAATTGTATACCTATTATATACCTTTTTCCCTTATACCTTTTCATACATATACCTTGGTATACACCGTGTTTAGCAACTTAATTATGAAAACACTTAATGTTGGCACTTAGTTCCAAAAAATAAACACAATAAATGTTTCTCCTGACCCCGAAATATCACATTTTGACAACAGAAACGAAATGAAGCGCTATTATATCTTGGCCTTGTATTTTACGGCCCACTGTCAACCATCTTTGCAATCAAATAAAGTCATCTGAGCGGTAAAATTGCTTCCTAGTTCGATTCGCTTAACCAGAGACTACATTTACTCTAGAAAAGACAAATAGGTATAAACGAAAATGTAGTACCATGTATAATGGGTCATGAGCTAGGAATACCTGAGAACAAATTGAAATACCTACAACTTTATGTCTTATGATATATGGTCAAGAAACTGAAGATTCATAGTTCTTTAATAAACAAATAAATATTACTAAGGTGTCCGTGCATTAACCGATTGGCAGCTAACTAAAGCTAGACGTCCACAGACCCGAATCGTACGCATCGGATGCCTCGCATTTAGTATTCTTTGTATAGAAAGCCATACAAGTGAGTCCACTGTTCCGCACCGTACGTATCGTAATATCAGTGGAAGAAATGCGATACGATGCGTCCGATGCGTACGATAAGAACATGTTGACGCCTGGCTTTAAGAAATACTACACACCGGTCCTACCGCGAAATCCGAAATCAAATTTTCGGGAAATTTCGGGAATTTCCAACAAAGGCGTCATTAGAGTGACAGAGACAAATCCTCGTTTACGAACGAATGTTTTAACAGTGACCGGCGGTTTGGTCACCAGCTAATTTGTTTAAGTATTGCTTCCCTTTTATTATAAAGAAAACATAATGCAAAGTCGTTTTATAATAAAAACAACACAATTTATTACCGTCTTATGAAATCCCTTGAAATCATTCAGCAATCAAATCTGAATTACTTAGTCTCAACGATTTCCTTACGAAAGAAAATTATCTTCGTTAATTTCGTTGACAATATTGGGAGCATTAATAATATTGAATAAGAAAAATCGGTTACAAGCAAATATTATCATGTAACGGGAAAACATATTATATATCATAAGTACCTACCTAATACATTATCGTAATGAAAGACGTTGAATGTAATAAGGAAGGTAAACAATTTGGAATTTAATAACTTTCCTAAGTACCAGGAATATCAGGATACAACTTCGCCATTTCCAAGTTTTAATGAAAACTGGCAGGTAAAAACTGGACAAACCTGATATACAGTTAACGAAAATTCATGATTAAGAGGAATGCTTTTAACTAATATATAAGAAAACAAAGCTTCATAAGATGGACATACTCGTAGTATACTTACCTAACTAGTCGCGACAATACCAGGGTGCTTAGCCATGTTGCCAATCGCTAGCGCTTGGTAGCGTATCGTAGTTTTCCCTCTCTGTCACTCTTTCATGTAATTGCGACAAAGACATTTAGCAGCCTTTCGCTAACGATTAACGACTAAGCGCTAGCGATTGGCAACTTGGCTAAGCATCCTAGGTGTTTAGACAAGTTGCCAATCGTTAACGCTTAATCGTCAATCGTAAATGAAAGGCAGGTAACTGTCTTTGTCGCACTAATATGAAAGAGTGGCAGAGAGCGCAAAATACGATACGCTACTTGGCTAAGCATCCTGGTACAGCTTGGCAAAAAAGAGTAGAAATTAAAAAGTAGCAACATCGTAGTGTCGTCCCTGGCGTGAGAAAACGGGACAACACTACAATGTTGCCACTTTTTAATTTCTCCTCTTATTTTCCCAGGCTGTACGCAATACTTAGAGTCGTCACGCTTTTAAAATGTTACCTTTCGATACGATCCTCCTTCTCTGTCGCTCATGCTTTCAAGTAAAAGGGACACCGATAAACACTTTCCCGTTTTGTTCGTAAATCGACGGTCGTCCCAAAGGCCGAAGATAAACCGCCATTTTCTATTATTGTTACCGAAGTTTCGATTGCTCCAAGTTTCGCTGAAGCCTCTGGGCTCGGTTTATAATGAAGTTAGCCGAAATACCTTGGAAGTTTTACAAGAAATAATGGTCCTGCGGTAAATAATGAAACAATATATTTTGTATGATGAATTTGTCGTGTATTGTGCGAAAAGTAGTAGAACTAAGAAGGTATGAACTAACTGGATCTAAAGTAACTATGTGAACTGACTAGATTTGGAACAGCGTATTGTTATTTATGATTGCCCATAAAAGTTTGGGACTTGTAATACTGTTTCTCTTCTACACAGGTGTAATAGAGTTCAATAGTGTGTTTAAAAATATTCCAGAAAATTCACTCTGTATTTCGCCAATTGAGATCGGAATCAGTTCAGTTCTCAGCTTTTTGGATAATCAGTAATACTAACATTCTACGAGTATGATCCTGAAGTATGATATGGCCTGATACATGAAGCAGTATTTGTGTGTGAATCTACTCGTCGTTGTTGAGTAGGTATGAGACCCGCTTTGTGCCAGTAAGCTTACTGGGTAATGTTAGGGTTGTCACCTGCTGTGTAAAATAAAAATAAATATCAGAGGACATCACAAAGGACTTACACAAATCAATCTAGTGCCACGGTAACATAGGCATAGTAAGAAACCTATTTTTGCCTAGAAGACAAGGGCCGATTTTATGCAACGGCATTTCATAGCAAATACTGCTTTCCACACTAGGACGGCAGCCTGGTAACTATGTAATCTGTATATTTTGCATCTCAAATTCGGATAAATTACTAATCGTGATCTCTGTACATCCTATACCTTTTATTTTTTCTGCAGTAAATGCTTTCTTTTCTTTTTTTTTTGCTTAATTAAATACCTATCTATACATCCGGACACGAGCCGTGCTAGTCTTAAGTACTCGCTCGTCGAGTGGCAAGCTGTCGCTCAGCGTGCTCGCCTGGTCGACCGCGTTTATTAACTCGCATTGATTTTTCCTACGGACTCCCTACATGAATATCCTGTATGTACAGTTGTCATCATATATATCGGAGCGGCCAGAGTGCTCAAAAATATCTGAAATTGCACTCTAACGCCATGACAATAGAGGCCTGCTTAGATATTACTGTATATGTAAATTATAATATGCGATAAGATCCCATAAGCAATGTATAAGAAACCATTATAAGATGCACGCACCAATGCTTGACGGTGCACTACAGTGCTCGACCCCTATGAAGTCAATCCTGACAGCCTGACACCTGTCATTTCAATAGATTATGTGTCAAAAAGTGGCAATCAGTTGGTAGTTAGATGGACTTTCCTGGATTGTCTTATTCGCATTGACCTCACATCCTATTCTTTCTATTTTTTGTGCAATAAATGATTTCTTGTATTTTCTAACTTAAAATATACATCCCGCTGAAGTAAATAGGTCCGGACACGAGTCGTGCCAGCCCTACTCGCTCGTCGAGTAGCAAGCTGTCGCTCAGCGTGCTCGCCTGGTCGACCGCGTTTATTAACTCGCATTGATTTTTCCTACGGACTCCCTACATGAATATCCTGTATGTACAGTTGACATCAGATATATCGGAGCAGCCGAGGTGCATAAAATATCTGAAC
The DNA here is from genome assembly GCA_025490895.1 of Thaumatotibia leucotreta. Lineage (NCBI taxonomy): Eukaryota > Metazoa > Arthropoda > Insecta > Lepidoptera > Tortricidae > Thaumatotibia > Thaumatotibia leucotreta. The sequence continues at coordinate 90,572 of JALPQI010001809.1, read as the reverse complement.
ATGCACTGCCATGACAATAGAGGCATGAGTGCTTAGACAAGTTGTCAATCACTAACGCTTAATGCAGCCATCTGTTTTTGTCGCACTAATATGAAAGAGTGCCAGAGAGGGAAAACTACGATACGCCACAAAGCGTTAGCGATTGGCAACTTCGCTAAGCATCCAGGATTGACTTCATACCGGCCGAGCATTCGCCTGCTGCCGGGAACACCAAAGTTCGCGAATTTCGGGGATTTTCTGATGACGCCTTCGTTGGAGTGACAGATACTAATACCCGAAATTTACGAACTTCGGTGTCTCCGGTAGCAGGCCTGTAGTAGGTATTAAACATGGGTTGTATGTCAAAGTATTATAATTATGTAATAGGTTCATCACGCTGTTCCCTCACGGACAAGGTCCAAATTTAGGTGGTGTACTAGGACTAGGACACCCTAAATAATGTTCTATACAAAATACGACACTTTCAATGCTACCTTGATTACTGTCCATTATAAACGAGAATTTTGACTGGTGTCCTGCAAGTTGCAGTGATCAAGTGGTTTAGGCAACAGCGGTGAATGATGAGGACATGAGTTCAATCCCACCTCCGGTGTTGATAAACTCGGTATTTTTCTTTCGGTGTATGGCATTTAATATTTAAATTTATAAGCATAGTAGTGGTACTAGCTACGTTAAGATACGTTTATGAATGAGGCGTGTGTACAATGTTTTTTTATTTAGGTGTAGATTCAGGATTGTGTATAGCCAACCTTATGTCGAGAGGCAAGCTGTCGGTCAGTTTCTCGCTTGGTCGACCGCGTTTATTAACTAACATCGATTTTCCTCATTCCTACATTACAATGTTAGAAATAAAGGAAAAACGGACAGGAGCAATGGCTGTACTGAAGTGCGGTTTGAACAGCCTTTTGCTTACTAGTCCACATGCTTTAAAGGAGCTATGGAAGTTCTAAATAGTAAGATACGAGTACGAAACTCTTGAAAATAGGTGAATCAACTTTTTTCTGTCTGTTATTGTCATAGTTACGGTCGCCTGAGTCACGCTGGTTTTATGCTAAATTATGCTACTTAAACTATGCAAAAGTGTGGGCCCACCTACAAACATGGACTACAAGCATATTTGAGTAGCATAATTTTGCATAAAACCAGCGTGACTCAGGCGACATTACTTGTCTGGTCGAAACTTCGGAGGGCCATCTGCACTGAAAAACGTACAATGCACACGCGAAAAGAAAATTCGTAACTTGTGTAATACTGGATGCTTAGCCAAGTTGCCCATCGCTAGCGCTTAATCGTCAATCGTAGCTAACTGTCTTTGTCGCTCTAATATGAAAGAGTGACAGACAGGGAAAACTACGATACGCTACTAAGCGCTAGTGCTTGGCATTTTGGCTAAGCATACTGGTCGTGTTTTAATTTGTCGCCTCTCGTTTCGATAATACTTAGCGGCTTATTAAGTTAAGAGACGTTTATGAATAAGGGTGTCTCGCTATGTTCCCTACACGAAGTAGCAAGTGATCAAAAGGCTGGAATAGCTCTATCCTCGGCACACAAAATAGGCGCAATGGTTATCAATTTGCGGAAAAAGTCAAGAATAAATAACTAAACTCTGAGAGAGGCTTATGTTCAGCTTATTTCTCATATGTCGCGACGAGTTTTGGTAACTAACCTTACCCATTGAAACAGTTTTAGTAGTGTTGTTAAAAGACTAATCTTGAAGACTTTTAAACCTTAAAGACTCGCCAACCTTGAAAGTTAAAGCTTTGAAGACTTAAGCGCTTAAGGTTCGAGCTCGAAAAAGGTTTCGAACCTTAACGACTCAAGATTTTTATGAGTTGAAATGTATGGAAACGTCATATAAACACTTATCACCTCGTATGCGGAGAGTTAAGAGTTGACAAATATTTAAATTAACTGTACTATTAATTTTATTTCCTACGAACGATCAATGTAACGCTTGTCCTGTTAATTATCAAACGCTGCGAGTGTCTGCGTGTCAAACGCTAATTAACGATTCATTTTCAAGTACAATGCTTCTCACTGAACTTTTCTTAGAAAATTAATTACTCATGCTTCAATTTACAATTTTTAATCAAATAATGCTCACTGTTTGGCTAAAAATCTGCATCTCAATACTCAGTTTCAATAAAAGCCTGCTCCGTTTACCGTTTTTGAATAAATATACTTTCGGTCAACTAAAATAAAATGCGTAGGCCGGGCCGAGGCATCCGTCTTGTCTCCAAGCTGTATCCCCAGCCAGCCATTTACGAAGTCCCAAATCAATTCACACCTTATCTTGGTCTCAAGATTAATACCAGATGTACGTACTTGGAGATCAGAATATACTGGAATATCATCGAAGTGGTTGTCATGAAAACCCAGGTGTGCGGTGTGGCCCTATTTATAACTCGATTTACCCTTAAGCGACCTACGTAAATCTCGCTAAACCATCGATTTAAGGATACGTGGGATAATGTGATATTATGCAGTTGTTTTTATAAAGGGATTCTGTTTCGAGGAAATTTATCATGGGGGGATCAGTAAACAGTAGTGAAGTATAGTCAACCAGCCGATTAATCTAAGATGCTATTATCAGACCCAGACTTAGTGCGAAATCGGTTCACGATTCTCGAAAATCTCGAGTAACAAAACCCAACAAAAATCAGTGAGCCACTTGGCAACCCGGGTGCTTATAAATTACCGTGTAACTGCGTTAAGTCACGTACGGAGTATCAAGAACATCGATACAGGCAACTCTGCTGTGGCGGACCACGCGTGCGGTACTGACACGTCTTATTTCGCTTTGATAAAGCTTGAAAGAAAGCTACTGGTACGAGAAAGGTGCTATCTAACACAGAAGATACACGAAGGACGTAGCCCTAATTTCAACCTGGATGGGGGATGGGCTGTGCTAACGGCATAGACGCCGGTAATCCCTCGTCTTAATGACAGTGAGTGGCAATGATAGTTTCGTGGACATCGTGAGTTCGGTGAGCTTATCGTCTGTCACGTTCGGTGAAACAAGCCTGCACTGAAGTCGGACATCACATCAGTGTCAGCGCAAGACCACCCTCAACCCGTTTTATCTCAACGGGCCCATCGAGCATCAGCTATGCTATTCTCTTATTCACACATTCGACGCTGCGCTCGTCAACGAGCTCGACGACGAGACAGCCTTCACTTCGACGTAGAGCGCAGCGCTGCGAACAATGGTATTCACTAACGTAGAACAGCTCGTCGTCGAACTGTAGGCGGTAACTCTCGACGCAGTGTAGTTCCAGCTCACGCCGTATTCGTCGCGCTAGTGTCGGTTAAAGTGCATTAGTGAATACCATTTTTAGGCTCGACGCTGCCGCAGCGCTGACACAGCGCTGTTAGCAAGGCGGTTTCCTTAGTGAATAACACTGCAGTACGCGCCGCGCGTTCGACGCGATAACACGGCCTCCGTGCTTGATAATGGAGACCTAGGCACTCCGAAATATGTAGCGCTTAGTAACTAAATACAAGTAAATTTAACGGTTTAATTATATTTATAGGTGTAGGATATTTCGCGAAATTTTAAATTAAATTGTAACACGTTATCTTTTTAGCTCTTTGAAAATATGTATATTATGTAGATGTATAAAATACAATAACTAGCGGTAAACTTTTCAATTATATACGATGTTTACTCTCTCTCACGATTACGACTGAACTAATCAAGATAGATTGCCGAATTAGTCCCCATTCTGCCAGTAATTACGCATAATTGCAATCAGTTAATGCTAGTGACATCAACGGAGATTGCTCAATTATTTAAAGTTCTTTTGGCTTAATTGTTTTAGGAACAGGTGATGCTGGAAGAGCTGGGTATGAATGCTGACAGGAGCTGTGATAAAATTTGTGATGAATGAATTTTTTTGTTTATGGTAGACTTTGGTCATCACATCCCAACTCATCACGCGGGTGTCGTTAGAGTCGACTAAGGGATTGAAGTGTTACTGACCATTCTTTGATAGAAGATTTATGATGGGCAGCACCGTCATCATAGTGGACACATTACTGCGATCGCCAACCCGCTTGCCCAGCCTGGCGATTATGGGTATTTACTTTCCAATGCGTCTACGCGTAGATAGGGGAGGCCTACGTCTAGCAGTGGACTCAGATAAGCTGTTGATGTATGTATGCAATTGAGAGTTAGTATAATGGAGGTTTGCTTGAACTTATACTGTATTTTCCCATAATATTTTTATTCATTAGGTTCGTGTTCTCCCCACAATGTAACCAAGCTGTTCTAAATTGTCGCCTTTTCTAATTTGCATGCTGTGCAACTCGTTTGCATACAGATGAGTACGATGGCCGTTGAAAGTTGCATAATGGATACGAGCCTGCATTTTTGCGAGCCCAGCACATCATCTTTTATTTTTAATACTACAGTGGAAAACAAGCATACGGCCCATCTAATGGTCAGCAACTATGGCCACCTACACCTATCCTTAGGTATAAAAGTAATTTAAAAAAATAATGCCACTCTAGAAAACGCTTGTTTTGTAAAATATTGTACTCGATTTGAAGGTTACTTTTGATAAATTTGCGCGTTTTCATGCCAAATTTATATAGGTTCTAAACTCGCGGTCAACGAAAACTGTGTCAAGTGGAATTTTTCATTGAAAATACTAATTTCAATATTTCTTTATAGGTATTATAGTACAAATGGAACCATTTTTAACATCAGGTTGTATTGGAATCTCCCTAATTTTTTCACACAATCCAAGAAACATGGAACTTTATCGTCAGACGACACCATTCATACAAAAATCAAGTCATGATTGAAAAACTTATATTACCGTACATTTTAAGTGGTTTTTAATCTTTCTATATTTCTGTCTCTATAAACCAATATAACGACAAAGTCAGGGCCAATACAACCTAATTAAAAAAAAGATTCCCTCTGAAAGTACTATAAATTTCAAACATAATTTTCACCACATCTTCAGAAAATGTCGTTACACCTGTTCAAAAGTCGGCAACGTGCATGTGTATCCTCTGAAGTTGCAGGCATACCATCAGACATGCCGTATGCTTGATTGCCACAGTCGCAAATAAAAAGTACCTACTTAATATTGCTTTATAATGTCGCTTTGTTTGATCCCATTATCATTTGCGGTCAGTCAAATGTTAAGTGGGCGGGTTTTATTAGTGCTTTTAGAGCTTCATGTTTACCTATGTTAGGTGTTCGAGCGATAACATATCATGGGATCAATATCGGGCATAACACTGCTGTTGACGTGACTAATTGGCAAAATGTTTAGGTATGTATGACTAAATACACATTAGATGATTTCAGTTACGGTGTTGCGCGGATTTTTCCAACCTTCATTTGAGCACTAAAAAATGAAACATATCCCAAGGATTTTTGGTATTCTAAAGCCTGCCCTAGACCTTAAGCCTTCGTAAAAGCTAAAAAAAAGTGATACTTAATGATGAGGATTTTCCGGAGTAGTCGGTTAAATGCTTTATTTGTAGTAATACTTTTACAAAAAGAAACTAGTTAAAAAACCCAATAGTTTTTTTTTATAATAAATTTCTTCACTCCAGAATTTCTCAAAGAAAAAAAATTTCAGAAATTCATAACTCGAAAACTACAAAAAATCGGCTAACATACATGGGGTATATTCTGATAGCCCATGACGTGAGTAATCTAAAAAAAATTTTTTGACGTCAAGGTTTGGACCACCCTGTATAACAAGCTAAATACACAACACTTTTATTAAAAAATGTTCAGCTGTAATAATAACCTATGCAAATAGATCCGAGTCGCAAATATACAGCTAATTCTGAAAATGGAAACAAGGTTCCCCAACCCGAGACCTTTATGCGTAAGTAGAATTGCTAATGGGCCTGTTAAATGTACAGAAATAGCGATTGTGCGACGACTAAGTGGCGATTTTGTTGCGTAACTTATTGTTCTGCCGTTTGTCGCCCTATTATTGAGTATTGTAATGAGCGGCGTTTAGAGAAGAGGGTTGTTACGTGTTTTAAAGGAAGGGTAAGAGGGGTTAGCTTCCAAATTTCCAATAACTGAGTACAACAAATACACTTCATATTATTATGTTCTAAGATAAGATTTGTTCTCGTGCACTGCCGCTTAGCGCTTAAAATATTTAACAACTTCCAAAATACTGGACATGATTGTAAACCCGGTTATTGTGTTTTTTTTCCGAACCAGAATTAGTAACACTATTGAGTGCCAAGGAGGCTAGAACATACGACTATCCCTTACTTTAGTCAAATTAAGGTTTAGTATATTTATTGATGTAGGTACCTACAGTCGAAAACAAAATAAGGGGTATACAAAAACGTTCAAAAATATGTCCCAGTGCACTCTAATTCTGTGTAATAAGAACGTCGTAACATATTTTATGAATGGATTCTTTCGATACTTATTTTTGCACTTGACTGTACGTAAAAAAAATACATGACCTTATGTAATAATAATAAGACTATGTGTACATATTGCTTGCACTTTGTACGCATCTATATCTATTATAAGCTTGTCTGTACCTCTCGTACCTAGTCACCAATACAATTATATTGTTTCACCTATTAGAAATCGCGTGTGATTAACAAGGTACTAAATGAAACTTATCTAAATCATTATTCTTACCACCTGCAAGAGTGTAAACTTTGATTAAACATTTAATAAGTAGCCGTTCAGGTACCTATTTGTAACAGCCTTGTTACCTATATCATATCATACCCTGACACTTTTAGCACACAATCTTTTATTACCAACTTAAACCTTATACCTCGAGTTCACATACATTTACAAGTATTTATTAGTACATTTAACATAAAATCTGCGATAGTGTTTTACGAAATGTAACAAAGATGTTAAATCCTATAGAAAGTCAGCCATTTTTTTATTTTATTTTATATTTTATTTTATTTATTAAGGTCTACCAACAGCTATTACATTATATTTGCGTGTATAATTAATTACATAGGTACTAACAAAACATTTAGTGATGCATTACTAATAATAGGTAAACACGGCATTCAAAAGAAGACACTGCAACAAAAGTAGGTAAATATGGTTAGAATAACTAAAAACTAAGAAACTAAGATGCTCATTAATGACTTACGGAACCTGGGCATATTTGTTTGCATATTTTTTTTATCCTACTGACGAATGGTACCTATATACAGGGTGTGGCCTGTAATAGGAGCAAAAAATGAAACGGTACACTAATAACCATACCTGGGATAACTGGGGGCAAGTTATAGGGATTTGATATCGATTAAAAAGATGTCGATATAATTATAATAAAAGATGCGCTTATTGAACATTCTCGATCACAGTACAAAGGTTCTATGTCATAATTATCTGATATCGGGCCTCTTTAGATAGTAAAAACTAGTATGCAGATGTCATTTTAATCAAAATGACAATTTGAATATTGATATTTTAATATTAATTGTATATTTTGAAAACTATTTTAAAATAAACGCGTAACTACTCGTTTAAAGTTATTTTTTATTTTAATTGAAGAGTAAGTACCTAATATTTATTTATGCCGAATAACATTTTGATGTTGTCATTCAAAGTAACATCGATGTATTTTTAGTCGATAAAATATTTTGCTACATCACTTTCGTATAAATGCCCCGAGTTATCCCAGGTATGCTAATAACCCAATAAATAGTCATAATTTAATAGTTAAAACTTAAAAAAAAAATTTTTCCTTTTTTTTATGTAGTTTTACTGCAGTCGACTTATACCAAAAAAGTTAAATCGGTGTAACACAAAAAAAAAATTGTTTTTTGCTAAACCAGTTAAAAAACCCTGAGTTCAAAAAAACTTTTTAGCTCATTTAGTTTTATGTCCACTGAACTACCAATATGTTTAATCATTAATAAGGTACAATGTTGTGATACCTAGATACATCACATAGGTCGTAACTTTAACATACTGTTTCTCCTTAATGGATAACTTTAAAACACTGGGACCTTTTGCGAATAACTAGAGGCAGTCAGAGGAGTCTTCAATTTGATTTTTTGCTCCTGTTACAGGCCACACCCGGTATTTATTTAATTTTCATCAATTATTGTCTCTAATAATTATAATTCAAAGAAACAAAACATAAGCAGACTACATTGCTACAAAGACACAATCCGAAAAATACCGTGAACTTTGTGCCCACTTTCACGTCGACGCTGATTGCTTATTTCGGAGGCAGCAGATTGGACAAACTCATGCGAGAAGTGAGGCACAAGCGCTACTCAAAATGTGCTTAGCATAACAAGACTTGTTATTTTTACACGGCCTAGCCGAACTTAAGGTAACCAGAAGCAATATTCTGTACTTTGTACTGGCAAATTGGTTCCATTCATTTTTTAAACGATAATTTCCGGATCCAGATAAATATACACTATCTACAGGTTTAGCCAAGATGTCATTCTGCAATCGTATACGATAAGCGATAAGTCACGTGACCATAATATCAGCCTCCGTAGCCTAGTTAGTAGTGACCTACAAAGCTGGAAGTTCCAGGTTCGAATCCTGGCGAGGGCATTATTTGTGTATTTATTTATCACAAATATTTGTTCCTTGGTCATGGCCGTCTATGTATTTAAGTATCTATGTATTTGTTTATGTATCTATCTATTACTTGTATATACACGGTGCTCGTGAGCGTTCCGAAAGATTTTAATGCTGTATTCCTGAGCATATTTAGAGTAGGTATTTAATGTTGTATAAAATTTCCTGGATTCGGCTTGGTTCCAGAGATAATTAACCTTTTTTCGAAAAAAGTTTTTCGACGTAACTCGTCATAAAACTTATTTTTGATTACAATGCTACCACAATGTGTTCTAATTCTAATATTACCACACCTTTTGCCTGACAATCATAAATAAAAATAGATGTGACGATTTTTCGCCAAGTCTATTTAAATGACCTGTGCCTAGAAAAAAACATTGAAAATATTAATTTTAACAAATTGATGTTATGATAAAAAGTATTGGACATATTAAAAAGTATTAAAAAAGTGTACGAAAAAGATTTTTTTTGTGGCATTTGACATTAGGTCTCATAATTTTTGTTTATTTTGATGTCTAGAATGCATCGTTAAAATCTTTCGTAATGCTCGCGAGCACCGTGTATATCGTCGCCTGGTACCCACATCACAAGCCTTAATTGAGCTTACCGTGGGACTAGGTCGATTTGTGTAAGATGTCCCAAGATATTTATATTTTATGATAGGTACCCTTTGTTTCTTTGGGCATTTATTTAAAATTACCTACAGGTCGAGGTTTATACTAAGTATCACCTTTTCCTAAAGCTTTTCTGCCAGCGTAGCGTGCTGTAATTGCTACTTTACGGCCTGTTAGTTCTTTGGAACTCTGACTAGTCGCACTTTTTTCCTAGGAACATTCGCGATTGAACTTTGTCAGCATTAACAAACAAATGGAGCTTAAGGTAAAGGAATAGTACATTACAATAAAAATGCCAAAAAAATAAGTTCGAAACGAGTGGCGATAAATTACAACAATACCACAGGGAGTGCGTTAAATCGACACGAGTATCTATCGTACAACTTTTTAGGGTTCCGTAGCCAAAATGGCATAAACGGAACCCTTATAGATTCGTCATGTCCGTCTGTCCGTCTGTCACAGCCGATTTACTCGGAAACTATAAATGCTACAGTAACGAAACTTAGTAAGGATATGTGTTGTATGAACCGCTACAGGATTATGATACTAAATTGTAAAAAAAACCATTGGGGTGAGGGCCCTCCATACATATAACTGAGGGATAGAATTTTTTTTTTAGTTGTATATACCTAATCGTGTGGGGTATTAATAGAAAGGTCTTTGAAAATGATATGAAGGTTTATACATCTCATTTTTATTTAAGCAAATCGTTTTCGAGATATCAGCTCTCAAAGTCTGAAAAATGTGTCCCCCCCCCCTCTATTTTTTAAACGACGCGATTTAAAATTAAAAAAATATATATATGTTATGCACATTAATAAACTCTATCAACGATTTTTGGTTTGATTAAATTATCTCCTATAGTTTTTGAGGTAGGATGATTTAACTGTATTTTTTTAATAATACATTGATAATGGTACGGAACCCTTCGCGCGCGAGTCCGACTCGCACTTGGCGGGTTTTTTCAGTACAGATCTGATGGCCCTCTTAAGTTTAAATTTGACAAAAAGTGAACCATTTCTCACACTAGCGCGTAAAAAAAGCACCTTTCGTAGTGAAAAATTGTTTATTTACCACCTCGTGACAGTACTATTACATTTTGTGTAACTTTCATATTGATTGTCACTTCGTGAAAATACGAATGTATTCCGATAAATACTCTATCTACGCGAACTTGTGGATAAGGTGTAGATATTCGGATTAGGGTAATAAATTCCAAAAATATGAAATACTGAGAACGTTTGCTCTTATATCGGAATATCGTTGAAATGAGATTGTGATGTGTTAAGTCGACTCACTTGGATATTATTTATTTCAACTCCGTTTTTGGAGACCTACTGCAATCTATCGAGAATGAATAGGTATATGTATTATGCAACTAAGACAATGTTAGCTAGCACAGTAGGCTTATGATAGTTAAGATTTATGTACTAGTTAGAACGTCACAGCAAAAATGTCTACCAAAATTCTATAGTTGATCGAAAGTTACTGTCCATATATGTATGTATTAAATATGGTTATATAGGTACATACGTTTATGTTAGGTATCACGCACCTACACGTAGGTACGCACTTTTGATAATGAATATATACATTAGAACAAACAAGTCGACTAAGACAAAATTTACTACCTAATATAGGCAGGCATGTAGGTGCCTGTAGGTATTATATACGTATTTTAACTGAATGTGTATTACCTATATGAATGAATTTAATTTATTAGATATTTATGAGTTATTTCGTATTATTCCAATACATTCACCACTGTACACGTGTGTATTTATCTATCTTTTGGTTTCTATAATCAACTCCTTTGTATATGGACTAACTGGAAAAGATCCCTTACAAAGATACACTTGCCTTTGTACCTGTCTCAATTAATATAAATCCTCTGTTAAATACAAAAGTGTCACGTTTTGTTTTTAAAATCAAATGTTGTTTACGTTTGAGTTTTATATGCAATAGTAACTTAACTCATTTTGAGATTTAAGAGACTTTGTATTTAACAAACGAAATATGTGTATTTTTACCTGTTTTGGGTACAATCAAGAATTTACATACATACATACTGCCTGAGGCGATCAACAAAGAGATTTGATATAGGTACATTATTATATACCCATATGTAATGTTAGTAATGTACTATGTCTTTATTAATGATATAATAATAGGTATTAAACTTAAACGTAGAGATTCATTGGCATCATAAATTGAGAACATGCAATACAATCGTGGCGCGATTTTATCTTGCCGTGGTCCCATTGTATCTCTATGACATGAAAAAAACTCCCAAAAAGTTGGAAACATGCGTTTATAAAAACTTCGTCTCAACAGGGCCCTACATGCGGGACATGTAATGGAACGATGGCACGACAGTGATGAATGGACCAGTCAGCTGACAGGAAATCGGGTTTTCATTGCGAAATACTGCCGATACATCTTTTACCATTTCAATTTATAAAACTGGGTATAAAATGAAAATGAATTTCCGTCGTAAGTTTAACATTGCCACAATTTGCGTCATTATAATATTGAAGTTTTTGCAGCAAAACTGTAATCATTCAATAGTGTCGTCATAGACATGTGCCTTTTTTACGCGCTAGTGCGAGAAGTGGCTCATTTTACGTCAGGTCCAAAACTTCGAAGGGCCATCTATACTAAAAAACGTCGTACGAGACACGTGCAAAAAGGAAATTCGTAACTCGCGTCGATTAAGAACACACCCTTCGGTCGTGTTTTAAAACATCGCCACTCGTTTCGAATTTCATGTTTTTCGCACTTGTGTCTACTTGTATTGTACTATTTAAACCAGACTAATTAAAATAGTTAATTTTGCAACTCAGACTTGACACGTGACGGGTAATTACAGTAATCACTGTCATCGCTAACCAGCTATTGAATTGTTCTATTGTTATTTTTTTGTATTCGATCGACATGTCATGGACTAGTGAACGCACCTGGAGTCATTCATCATATATGATTTTCAAAATTGCATTGTTTACACTCGTTATGGTAACGACAAGAACTACTTTTGATATCGAAATATTTAAATTGAGAAATAACTATTTAAATATTTTTAGTAGTAAAACTTACCACAGACACTTCTATAAGTATTTGTTCTTATGCAAATGTGCCGGTTTTTAGGATTAATAACAGAAATTGATATTTGCGGGTTTTGTCAGTTAAAGTATTAAAAGGTGAATACAATAATAATGATCAAACAGACACAAGAAATAGTTTCAAGTATGATAGCTACTATATCTACTGCATTGAAGAAATAGAACTACTCTATAATCACTCACATTACATGATAATTTGTCTATTATCTGTAGCACGCGCGGAAAACCGTTATAAAACTGGGATTCATCACAAGGATTGTGTTAGGATCTCTGACAGCCTTTCTTAAAAATGTCGCGTGTTGTGGTAAGTTCCTTTGGCATTTATTTAACATTTAAGTCTACGTGAACTATAGTTATTGCATTTGGTCGATTTTCGTTGTCGAGTGGTAGCAACCACCAATGCACAACTGGTGCTTTTGGAATCAAATCCGAGTAAATGCATTTATTTGTTAGTTTATCGTCTACATTTTTGTTCCGCAGATATATAGGTAGTTGGTACAGATATTACAGTATTTATCGTATCTTGTATATCGTCGCTTAGATCGATTTCTGCGTTAACTGTAAAAGTGTCCGCGACAACAAATATTAAAAATGCCGCAAATTAGCGCCAAAAATATCAAAAATTAAAAGAAACGCTCATATCCCGTCTTGGAGCGAAAGCCCTCTGTTTTTTTTTTAATTAATATTCACATGAAACTTAATGACACCGGCCACGATTTTTTATATTTATTTTCGTGCTTTCCTTTTGTTTTTATTCCTGAAGGGCATAACTAGACATCATTTGTGACAGTCTTTCTTTATGAACATTGAACACATCTTTCTCTGTTTCATGCAAGACCTAAGGTCATGCCATGTCTTTCCTCCATGACAATAGTCTCAGCTTTCCCTGTTATTCTAATCCACCTGAACGTTGTATTCGGACACTTACCTACTCACACAACTTTGAACTCTAAATGTTTCCATGTTATGTGGATCCACACAATTAAAAGATGTGTTCTCTTGGATGACCTCCTTGCTATTTTCTTTCAGTAGTTTCATATTATTTCAAGATTTTATGGTTCTTTGAACTGTTGTCCCTGATTTTGGAAGGTCCAAGGTAGGTGCCTATTGTGTATGCATGAAGAAAAAAATATACCTATGGTAATTTTTGGTCAATTCATAGAACGTTTATTTATTTGTACGTGTGATTGCTAATACGTTTTCATAAAGTAGATATTATATATTTATTTTCACATGCTATTTTTTTTATTTTCAATCTCTCATTTCTGCTATAAAAATATCTAGGTGTAGTAATTACATATTTATTTTACATCCAGCTTCTCCTGTGTCTCTTGGTGCTGGTCTCCGCGGCCGTGTCCCTGGACCTGCCCGGCGGTCTCCCGAAGACCCCAGACCTTGGCAAGCTGCCCGATGCACCCAAGCTACCTGACGCTAACCTGCCGAAGACCTTGACCGACGTGGACGACGATCGACGATAGCCAACGAGTTGTCTGAAGCCGTCCCCAACTACTGACGATATGGCCGTCTTTATGATCGAGCCTTACAAATAAATGTCTTCGTGTACCTATTTATGAAGCAAATTAAAAGCTGCAGCTAAGTAATTATCTTTTTTTGTGAAACCCAACGGCTGTCCTATTAGACAGTCCTTTTACAAGTACCTCCGTTTTATCTGATATTACTATCAGATAAAACAAATAATAAGGCTTATACTAGTAATTCATTTTCTGATAGCAGTAACGCTATAGGGAAATTTTGTTAACTCTCACTCAAGAATTTCTGTTTTATTATTAATAATAATAATAATAAATCATTTATTTCGAGTAAGTTACACTCATATCATGGTTAGTAAAAAATTAAATTGTAGTGATGTTAGTACTTATAATAATAATTTAGACATTTTTTTTTCTGAATACGGTGCATGTAGCTGACTACAGCGAAACAAATACGTTTAATGTTAGTTTAGAAATATAAATAGATAATAATTTATTAATGACACACATTAAAAGGTCAAAGTAGATATGATAGTATACAAAAGAAAAAGAAAAGGTGCCACGAAATGGTCTCATCTCAGCATGCTGCTGGCGTGAGCCAGCGCTGATCTTCCGATGAGACCATTAAGTGAAAGATTCACGACGGGTAATATGACATAACATACAACGCAACGGATAACAATAATATATAAACAAGTACGCTATATTATATTATAATCGAACAAACAAAGTTCAAATTCGGGTTCGCAGAGCGTACTCATTCAATTGAGGTTTTAGTAGAAAAAAGTATGATAAACACTGAATTGGTGCTTAAAAATGTTTGTTTCTCGATTCTGCCTGAACTAATTCCTTTGAATTTACCTTAAACAAAATTTTCATATTTGTAAAAAGAAGGTCACGTAAATACTTTGTTTTCATACAAATCAGGAGATCAAGTATTACTAAATTACTTTTTTTTTTACAGTGAAACAATAGTATTGCAATTAAAATTTACCTAATGATTTCTGTTTAATCTAGAAAAACAAAATTAAAGTTATACTTAGCCAATTTCAAGGAGAAGAAGAAGAATAATTATGCACATGCACACATGTGATAGTAGAATGGCAACCTTGGTGCAATTAAACCTTCTTCTTTTTGGAGATTAAAAAGGTACAAAATAGATCAATGGATGAAAGTTAATAGATGAAGTGACTCATCCATTCCCTTTGGCTTCACACTAAACTTCACAAAAAATTTAAAGTATCTTAAATTATTAAACTATAGGTACATTAAATTGCACCAACTCCCGTAATAATCGGAGACTCTACATACACTCGAAGTTGTAGAGGACTATATATACCTACCTAGGACAAATTATGCAGTTAGGTAGGTTCAACTTCGAGAAAGAGGTCAATCGTCGAATCCGACTCGGTTGGGCAATGGGCAGCGTTCGGGAAGCTACGGCACATATTTTAGTCCAATATTCCGCAGTGTTTTAAGACGAAAGTCTTTGATCAGTGTGTGTTGCCAGTGATAACATACGGGACTGAAACGTGGTCGCACAATGGGCCTCATAAGAAGGCTCAAAGTCACCCAAAGGACATTGGAGAGGGCTATATATGCTAGGAGTCTCTCTGCGAGATCGGATTAAAAATGAGACTATCCGCAGTAGAACCAAAGTAACCGAAGTAGCTCTCCGAATCGCTAAACTAAAGTGGCAGTGGGCGGGGCAAATTGCGCGTAGAACGGGTGGCACAGGAACGGTCATTGTGGCAATCTTTGGGGGAGGCCTATGTTCAGCAGTGGACGTCTTTCGGCGGACATGATGATGATGATGATGATGACATTAAATTAATCTACCTGAGAAATCCAATAAGTATTATATTTATGGGTCAAAATTCTTTTCATTGTCTTTTTTTGTGTCCCTAAAAACGTGACGCAGTGGTGATTTTTGTATGAGATGATGTTTTGTTTTAAATTTCTGATGTATAGATTAAAATCTAGCGTGAAAAATAAATACAAGTGCACCGGATTTTTTTAAATATTCTGAGTCGAAACAGCAACTAAAAGCGTGACAGAGTGGTATGAAACAAGACAACGAAAAGAATTTTGACTCTTATATGTAAATCTAATTAAACATCTTCATTTGTATAAACAATGAAGAAAATAATACAATTTCTATTTCCAATGCAACGTCAGTAAGGGTTAAACGGATAGCAAATACCTCATTTGAACCACTATTCACATTCAGCTCCCGCATTCAACTCAGGGCCTTTGTGATATTTAATTAATTTAATCTACATACTATCAATCAGAATACAAATTGAGGTTTCAAATGTAAGGTTTCTGCTAACTTGAATTTACTTATCTAATGTGAATAGGCTTAGATACGTTGTATTCTTTGAACTATTAACTTTTTAATTAAATTAGCGAAGACGTAATAATGTATTGCCAGAGTGATACGACTAGTAGTAAATTAGAAGTACTAGTATCTGACGCTGTACCAATACTCATCATCATAGCTTGAGTTGACATTGATAAGATAAAATCAACTATTAGGGCATTTAAACGATGATAAATGTATGTGCCTTTAATGCTTCATATATCCCTTTGAAATAATTAGATTATATATCAATTATTTGCATAATTTTATGACAGACTGACATCTATTAGGACTGAGTGTTAATATTTTCGATGTCCTAATATGTGACATTGAAACTTGTACTGATTTGACATCTATTGGGACTGCCAGCAAAAGCACCTGACGCTTACTCATACAATGGAGTTGACTAAAAAAAATTGCAATTTTGAGAAATTTCGATATTGTCACCCTATAAAATAAATGCTATTTTAACATAACTTAAAAAACTCCTCTCTCAAAACACATGACAATTCTTTATGTAGGTTTATATATGAAAAAATATCATGCTTCGAATAACTATTCTCTGTTCACATGTTCTGCACTGGTACTTCCACCTTACGTGTTTTGTGATCTTTTATAAATTAACTGACAGTCTTGACATCGACTGATCTAATATCTTAGAATCCCAACATACGATAGATTATTTCTAACAGAATCCTTTTGGTTAACATCGATTATGTAATACCCGTTCCATAATTCCAAGTTTCCTAGCTCCCACGCTGAAAGGGCAAGAGTTTTTTGATGGATTAAGGGAGGTTTACACGCCGCTACCCACTGAAATTAGTTTTACTCAACTTTTAGTTTCCCTGATCACACATCGAGATTGCCTTGTCATTGTGTAGCCTCCTGGACATAATGTATCCTCAATTCGCCGTATCTATATCAGGTTTTCGCATAATCCGTATTATACGATGTAGGTTAAATATAAGCCTTTATTTGTAGTCTGAGAGGCAATATAGAACCATATAAAATTACTAGTGATCGGAATTTTTGGTGCAAAACTTTAACAAAAGGGTCAAAATTATTTTCGTTGCCTTATTTCATACCACTCTGTCACGCTTTTAGTTGCTGTTTCGACTCAGTATTTAAAGAAAAACCGGTGCACTTCTCTTTTTTTTTCACGCTACATTTTAATCCATACATCAGAAATTGAAAACAATGCATCATCTCATACAAAAATCACCACTGCGTCACGTTGTTTAGGGACACAAAATACATATATCTTATCTACACACTCAAACATTGTAAGTTGAAGATTCCGAAATAGGTTATAAATTAAAATACGATACGATACGATACGATACGATTTTTCAATATCTATATCTATTTTTCAATTCTATATATTTGTGTTTTTCTTGGCTAAAGTGTTCCCATAATATACTTGTATGACAAGTTTCAAAGTTTTGTTAAAGTTTTGCACCCAAAGGTCCGATCACTGAAAATGACATAATATTTATTTCTCGTACGATTTGAGGCCGAAAGTATGAAAATATTGTACGCGAAAACTGCCTGGTAACTGGGTCAAAATTCTTTTCGTTGTCTTATTTTGTGTCCCTAAAAAACGTGACGCAGTGGTGATTTTTGTATGAGATGATATTTTGTTTTCAATTTCTGATGTATGGATTAAATGAACCTGAAAAAGAAATACAAGTGCACCGGATTTTTTTATACACTGAGTCGAAACAGCAACTACAATCGTGACAGAGTGATATGAAACAAGACAACGAAAAAAAATTTTAGCCAACTACTTGTGGAACATATCTTAACTCAAATATTCTCGCAAGGAAGAAACAAATCTTCCGTGTTTGCTTCATACCCAAATATCAGCAAATTTTGTGTCATTGTCCAATGACAATCTTGCGTAATAGCAATAATACGGACATTAATTCATTCCATTCACCTTCGCCACTTTGGCGATAACATCGCATGCCTAACCGGCAAGCGTGACAGAGTGGTACGTATATGAAGCAAGACAACGAAAAAAAATTTTAGCCAACTACTTGTGGAACATATCTTAACTCAAATATTCTCGCAAGGAAGAAACAAATTTTCCGTGCTTGCTTCATACCCAAATATCAGCAAATTTTGTGTCATTGTCCAATGACAATCTTGCGTAATAGCAATAATACGGACATTAATTAATTCCATTCACCTTCGCCACTTTGGCGATAACATCGCATGCCGGTTAAGTCAGAGCCACGTGATACCTTAAACTCGACCGGGTTACCCTCTGGCGGCTTTGGCTTATGGTATGGAGTACCCACGACGGTTGAGTAGGTATACCTTCTCGCTAAGGCTCAAAATGGCTCCCCAAATCGAGGGAATGTGTAACCCATTTTCTCACGTTAACATAAAAAAGATACCTTGACCATACTCTCAAGTTATACAGGGTGATCAATACAAATGGGTCAGTATGACGGTTAAAACGGTGAGTAAAAATTCATTGTCTCAAAGAATGTATTTTATTAGTTTTAGATATCACGTTTCTTCGTAACCTTTACTAATTATATAAGAGCTAAACAACCGACATCCAAATGAAAATAACGAAATATTATTTTTCAAAAAGTCCATGTTCGATTCCTGGGCCGAGTAGGTACACGTATTTTTGTAAATGTATGAATGCAGTATTTCTTTTTACTAAAATTATTTGTAATTGTATTTATTTGTATTTGTAAAATCGATCTTAAGACAACATTTTGCTATAATTATGTTATGGTTTCCAAAACCTCCATACTGACCCATTTGGATTGATCACCCTGTATAATAAGGTTCTTATTTACTAACCTCCTTTAACTTTGTTTACACAGAGACATTAAATCATGGAAAGCCAGACGATTATCATAATAGCTGCAATATTGTAGGCACGTGCAACTTACAAAGGTCGATGGTTCAAATCTTCGGAGACATAATTATTACTAATGGAAAATGTTTGTCCTCGCCCAACTGTGTTGTAGTCCGCCGAAGCTGCTTTGATTTATTAGTTCGTGGTGCTATTCCCATCGTTTATTGCCTCCAAATAACTACTTAGTATTAGGTACACTAATATATCAGAAATATAATAGTTAAACAGTATATTAAATAACAAAAAAGCGTACATAACATGTTCATTCACGGTAAACTCGTTCAAAAATAATGGTAGCTCAATGGATAAAGTGTTTTTACTAAATACTTGCAGATTATTAATATAATCATTTCAAAAACATTTATATTTGGCTTATTTTACACAAATATAGTTTTAGTCCAGCAACAAATAAATATTATTCATAAATAAATAAACACCATGACAAATAAAAGTATTCTAAGTGACACATAACATCTTCTTCAGTATGCAAAGAACGAAATCATACAGTATTTGGTCAGTGCATGAATGTGTCATATGTTGCAGTGTTCGTGGAAGAACATGTTATGTCCGCTCATAACTGTGAGGTTAACATGTTCTTCTACTGAAAATTTTACTTTTTGATGTACATAACATGTTCAATGTTCATCCATTGAGTTTAAGGCATGTATAGCCTGACAACTCGAATTCTATAAATGAGAAACTATTATTAAAGATTTGAAATATCTATAAATGACAAAAAATCTAAATTTGGAAAAATGTTACATAGCATGTTCTTCCACTCAGGTCTTCAATCGATCGATGGTATTTTGTGGGTGAGGATCACAAAACTGTTCTGTAGGAAGGCCTACGTCCAGCAGTAAATATATTATACGGCTCGAATCGAATCGAATCGTTAGTGATAAAAAACACACACGCACTCTAACAACTGTGATTAAAATTAAAATTTCAAAACCATTCATTTACCTGGCACATTATAATTATCTATGGCAATGGACATAACCGTTCGTATGCTTAGTAACAGATCTATTCCATTACAACTTGACTTTACGCAATAGCCGACAAAGTAAAATTTTATTTGAATTGCTAGACACCATTTAAACGCATATTAAATGTTAAAAATACTTCGCACCTATGTCTGGCACTCAATTCAGGAGGTTCTCAAAATACAGAGGTAGCTATTATCAAACCGAAATCAGAAAGGGATTCGAAAGTACTGTGGACACAACAAATGACACAATGTTTACCAAGAAAAGAGTTGTTTGTAGATGTAGTGAGTAATTATTTCATTTTAATGTCTGTAAGTCTCTGCATTTAAACTGTGAATATATCAGTATAACTATGAATATATCCTAGATTGACTTATACAATATTGTGTCAACAGTACTTTCGAATCCCATTCTAATCGCCGTTTGATAATACGAGGCACTGGTTAGGCCGAGGCAAAGACTCTTTATTTAGTCGGAACAACTGCCTTAGTTATGTACAGTAGGGATTTCTGAAGTCATTTAGTCGATTAACACGGAACCTTTTACTCCTAGTGAAATATTGGACTTATAAATGGTTCGAGCAGGTATTCGATCAAGATCAGAAAGAGATTTTGCTTGTTTTCATTGACATTGAATGCCAAATAAAATTACTATTAAGTACCATATCAAATTATTTTTGTTGGATTCCATAAAACATGCCAACATCGCAACATGTTAAATGCTACTCACCCGATTAGGTAGGTACCTAAGTGTAAAAATAGTAGTCTACTATACTATTTACAATGAATACTTAAAACTATAATATTGCCGTTTTGCCTAACTTCTACCTTGGCAACTAGGATGTAATTATTTATTAGTGAGATCGTGTGTGCACAACTTGTTAACTTTCCAGATTTACTTATGTTTACAATTCTTACACATTTTACACAAGTCCTTCAGTTCTTATCAGAATTCTATCATTATGGCGACATTTGAACCAAACTCTTGTGAATGACTGAGATTTTAAAAGAAACTTAAATCAAAATAACCTTACAAACATAAAATACCTACCTGCGTCATTATAAACCACTTTACAAATTTGCATTTTAACGCCTCCCTAATGAGCGAGACGAGCGTTTTCGCAAATCCCACTTGAACCTAATTGATATATGGAATTTTCATGTAACATTCGTAATAAATCACGGAAGTTGTGAAAATAGATGCCGGAGAAAACACATTTTTTCACCGAATGACAAGTAGGGACGCAGTGAAGATAGAAAAGTAGTCCGTCCGGTTATTGTGGAAGGATTTTACGTTACTCTATTAAGGAAAAGGATCTGCAGTACGATGAAATAATTTCGATTTTAGAGTCAGTTTGCTTATAGGCCTCATAGTATTTAGTAACTAAATTTAGAACTAAAATTATAGTAAATGTGAACTCTTTATACAAAATAGTTCCTCTAGTTTGGCTGTTTTAAAATCCATATTTGACTCTCACGCTCCTGGCATCAAAATAGTAGAGAAATATTCACTTTGTTAAATAGGTGAAAAAGATAATACCCACAACATTTTTTTTAACATACCTAATTGTACCTACTGCCTGACTTAGGAGCACCGGTTGAAGCCATGTGAAATAGATAATAATAAAGTATGACATTTACTGTGGGCCGTAGAACGCAAGAGCATGTTCTGCGTACATTTGTATATTTCAACATATATAGGTTAGGTTAAGTAGATTAGTTAGATTTAATCTATGTACATAATTTGTAGTTTTGAAAATAAATATATTTTTAATTGTTAAAAAAAAAAAAAAAAAACATATATTATATTATTATGCATCTATTACCTTACCTTATAATCAAAACTGCCACCGAGAATAACTGCACGCTTCGAGGATGACTCGTAACAAAAAGGCTGTCACCAATTTCAATTTACCTTCGAAAATTTTACTTGCCTACGTTTCATTTTAGACTGTGACGCAAAGAAACTTGAGCGACGCGCTGGCGGCACAAACAAGTTGAACCTTGAGCCCTGCGGTATGTATATCTGAGATACCTATCCCTGGGGTGTCATCATCATTATTATAAGCCGATAGACGATCACTGCTGGATGTAAGCTTCTCCCAGAGGATGACATGAGTATTATGCGCAGCCCACATCCATTTGATTTCAGCTATTCTCACCAGGACATGGGTCGATCTTGTGGGGCAATTTCACACTCTGTGTAAACCAGTGCATGGTGGCCGCTCAAAAAATCGGTTGCCCTACCGGCCTTATGGTTCTTCGAGCAATGTTCACTTGATTGTCCCTAATACGCTTACCATGAGCTGCCGCGGACTTACTTGCTATCCATCCCATTTCACACAACAAGCACAATGTACAACAAACAGTATGTTTATGTAACTGGTAAACAAAACCTATTTTCAAGGAGAGGTTAAAAATTTATATAAGTACCTAGTGAAACTTTACCATGAACAAATTAACTTTTTGTTCAAATCGGCAATAAAAATAAAATCCACAATAATCGCAATATGAAAAGTAAACGTGCCAAATATGTTGGCCACGTTACCTCGCTACGCTGCCAGCGATATTTGCTAGACCAGATACCACTAACGAAACGACCCCAATCAAAAGGACATAGTAATTACTTTTCATTAAACGAATATGATCTTAGGAAACATCACGGCCGTACAAGTACATATTATGGAGCCTCGTGGAAGAAAAAAAGGCAATCACACAGGCAAAGTATGTCATTTGTCCGAATGAATCACACCGCTATCGGGAAATACATCACGTCAGATACGTCCGCGGACGACAGACAGATCATCCATTTGACAAATTACTCGCGAGACGACCGCAGTACGATTGAATTGCTGAAATTTAGAAGCGTTTTGGGAGTATGGATCCAGAAGAGCACTTGAATGTGATCTGTAATTGATTTTATTTCCACACAACGAACAACTGTGCCAAGTTTTTCATGGCAATAACGGGAAATGCATAAATGGAATTGGAGATTTTGGACTCCTGTGAGGCTGGACTACTCCTCCTAGTACGGTTGCAAGTGTGTTGCTGTCCTTCTAAAAGCCACCCTTTCTTGGAGGTTTGAAGGTAGTATACATCCATATATAGCTTTAGGTACCGCAAACAGTTGAGAGTGCATAATGTCTGATAATACCTGATAATACCTGCGTAAAATGAGTGAAAACAGGGTTTCGTAGTTCCCTGTTTCCCCTTTCAAAAATAGACTAATAATGAAAATTATTTCAGAAAAGTCCATGCCGAAATCCTTTATTATATAGGTACGTAGGTAGGTGGGCCAATCAACTTTTCGATCGACACCATTTTTTCCCGTAATGCAGGTGACACTTTCATCAAGTTTGTTAGAAAAATGGCGATCTTGGAAGTCTACGTGCCTGATGGGACAAACTAAATAGCGTAGGACCATCCTTTGGATACTTTCCGCAAGCTAAAAAAACTATACTCATAGTTTCCGAAACTGACAAACAATCAGCCCACCAAATCTTCAGAGACACTAACTTAATTAAGTATTGTTACTGGGTCACGTCACGTTTCTTGGGAACCTACATAGGCGAAGGGAAAGAGGACTTCATAGAAAATAATGTGAACAGATTCGTCTCCACCATAGAAAAATTTACAGAAAGGGGATTGGGTATTTTTGTATGGACTAGTGGCGTCATTTTTTTTTTCAGCGGCCATCGTTTATGTTAATACTATTTTGTAGTGCTACCTTAGACTAGCTTATTTACAAAATAAGTTTTGCCGTAATTAATATCGGAGCCAAGATATGGCCCTTCAAACAATGTTATTCGACTAATGAATATATCTAACTAAGACAGGTTTAGGAGACAGCTTAGATGACTTTCGATAATACTACTAACAAAGATACAAGGATATTGCCCTTAAAGTATAAGTTAATTTAACCGACTTAAAAAAAGAAGATCTTAGGTATATGAGAATGCAACTGTATTTCCTTATGCGATTTCTATGCTGTCTGTTTAGTGAACATTAAAAATGTTGCAAAATGGTTTCAATAGATGGTTCACCCTCTGACAACATCATAAGGAAATACAGGTGTGATGCACACATGCAAAATGTTTTGACATATTTCCAAGTAGGAAATGTACCTAATTAGATTAGTTTTTAGATTGGAATTGTTACTAATGCTTTCTTATGTATACAACCCAACATATGTGACATTATTTGGGATAAGGGGCCTTATTGTCGATGGCTCTTACGTCCGGTGACGTCGTATTTGTATACAAACATGGCTCATACTGGCTCGTAAGCGCCAATGACAATAACGTCCCTCTTCCCAAATAACATCATTCATTATATACCTACCTGAAAAAACACGGAAAAAGTTTAATAATATGAATACTTTTATTTGTTGTTTAAAATGCCACATAAAACCTTTGGCATAATTACGTTCAATAGAACGTTCATCGACATTCGTCATAAAATCGCCGTGTTATAGAAAAAAGGAACTACCTATTTCTAAATAATCATTGACCGAAAAAGAACCTTATGTCCAAGGTTACCTTATGAGTTAAGGTTAGGTTTTACGTGGCATACACAATAGTAGTTTTAACTCATTCCGATGCATTTAAAAAAAACTGAGTCTTTACTATAAATCTTTAAAGTATGATATCTCGGCTCCGATATAATTTAGCTATATGCACTCCATAACAAAATAAGTTTATTTTAAATTGCTCTTTTCAAATTTACCACTTTCATGAGTGGCCGCCAAAATTTAAAAACGACGCCAACTTTACCCAAACCCCTTTGTAAAAACTCACCACAAGCTGCTTATACGGCCCTTACCAAAGCGATTCAGTTCCGATGATCATTTGTTCTAAGAGTCCTGAAAAACTCCCACGAACTATTATAATTTAACTATGAAATGGAGACCTAGGCTCTCTGAAATGAAACATGTCGCGAGTGACTAAATATGTCTTACGAAAGTTAAAATTCAATGATATTTTAAAGTACCTATGAGTCCCTGGCGATGGAAGGATCATCCATTTGACAATATATATGATTACACGTGCAAAATGTAATGCGAGTGCCGCACGATTGATTTCGTTAACGTTAGCACCATTCTAAAAGTGTTTGATAATTTGCCTTTTGTGTATTATGAATGTTATGTTTTATTTCATCTCTGTTCAGTGTTGCCAGGTCTCCTGATATTTCAGGAGATCTACTGATTTTGGGCTATGTCTACTGATCTACCGAATTTTCAGCAGATTCTCCTGATTTTCCCCCTTGCTCCCCGTAGATAACCAAGTTTGATAACTGACTATGTACAAGGAAAAAATATTCCGGTTTTATAACCGGGTTATGAAACGGGATTTTTTTTTCCTCGTAGAAAACCTTTGTTTTATTCCGTTTTCTACGAGGAATTTCTTTTCTTGTTTGATAACCCGGTCATGAAACAGGAATTACTTTTCCTGGTAGAAAACTGTTATTTTATTTGGTTTTCTATGAGGAATAAACTTTTCTTCGTAGCTAACCTAGTTATCAAACGGGAATTATATTTTCCTAGTAGAAAACCGTCATAATAGGTTTTCTATGTGGTTTCGAAATTTTTATTTATTTGTGGAAAATTATGGTACTAAACTAGTATTTCAATACAATTTTTTTATTTTATTGTTTAAACCAAAAGTATTACAACTTCGTAAGTACATTTTAATAATTAAAAAAATAAGTATATAAGTATGTAAAAAACTAAAAGAACGGAGAAATTTTCTCAAGGCAATGCCCCACGGTAATTATGTTTTCTTGAAGTTGGGTTATTGCTTTATGTATACGGATATTTACCGCAACATCTATGGCTGCTCTCTTCTTAATTGTGAACCTTTTGTTCACTCTTGAATGTGAAATTCCGTAATATTTTGCGTCATTTTGTAGAACCGATAGTAAATGCGAAAGTGTAGGGTTTTTCGAACATAATATACATACACGGTGGAATTTAATCGGTGAACAGGAACCCATTTTTCTAATTCAGTAATCGATGGCGGTCACGTTTATGTAGTACTTAAGTGGAACCAAGTTTTTTTTTAGCATAATTTTTTTTTTATGTTGAAATTAAAATTTATTGTCACCCTACTAATGGTTTAGTCTGAAAAGTTTAATACCTCTTTTCAAACTATCAGCCCTAGAAACTTAAAACATAAATGAGCAATAACCACTCACATGCTTTAATTTTTGCGATAGACTCTATTCCTATGTAAAATAAGAGCGATGCATGGCTGATAGTTTGAAAAGAGGTATTAAACTTTTCAGACTAAACCATTAGTAGGGTGACAATAAATTTTAATTAAAGTTTAATTTCAACATAAAAATTTGTTATGCTAAAAAAAAACTTGGTTCCACTTAAGTACTACATAAACGTGACCGCCATCGATTACTGAATTAGAAAAATGGGTTCCTGTTCACCGATTAAATTCCACCGTGTATACTGGTCCTAAAATGGGGTAGTCTAATACCGAGACCCAGCAAAATTACGGTTTTCTACTAGGAAAATATAATTCCCGTTTGATAACTAGGTTAGCTACGAAGAAAAGTTTATTCCTCATAGAAAACCAAATAAAATAACAGTTTTGTACCAGGAAAAGTAATTCCTGTTTCATGACCGGGTTATCAAACAAGAAAAGAAATTCCTCGTAGAAAACTGAATAAAACAAAGGTTTTCTACGAGGAAAAAAAAATCCCGTTTCATAATTCGGTTATAAAACCGGAATATTTTTTCCTTGTACATAGCCAGTTATCAAACTTGGTTATCTACGGGGAGCAAGGGGATTTTTCGTAGTTCACTTCTACGTTAAGAATTTTTCATTGAAAACGGAACGCTGGTGCCGGTGGCACTAGTTCGGAATGGAAATCGGATGCGATATCCATTCCAAACTCATGTTAATGCTAGTAGACTCCTTTGATATTACTAAGTTTGTAGACCCCTTTAAACACACTAAGCGTCAAAATTGTCAAGTCAAATCCAGAGACTATAGAGAACGACAAGACTAAACTTAATAATTATTGCCGTTGCCGCCTAAATAGTATGTCATTCGACTCGAAAGTTTACTTTACTAGTTATTTGTTAAGTTGAGAATTAGAGTGTGTGATTAGCTTGGAATGGTAATACATCTGGGTAAGTAATTAACAAAAAATATATGTTTGCGTTAAACAAATACGTAGTTTATTTTAACTACTAAACTATTTTTTTTTGTTATTTAACTAGGCTTTTCATTTTGGGTTTCAGCATGATGTGTTATTTTACGGTGTTTGATTTTGGTTTGCATGATGAGTTCTAACAAAAATTAAAAAATCTGCAGGAAAGGGGTCTTGATCCCCGCTCCGGTTCGTTCCTGAAGCAAAGACTGTCCATCGCGATTCAGCGTGGAATCGCTGCGAACGTGATGGGCACCTTTGCGTCGGGAACCAATCGGGGCGGTTTGGATGGGTAGCTCCTTTTTTTCGGTTTAATGTTATTGTAGTTAATTTTAAATATTACTTTTGCAAATTTTAAGATTTAGTTTGTAGTTCATATTAATCCTAAGTAGGTAGTTATTATTTTTTAATATACTTGTTTATCCAGACAGGATATATTTGTTTACAAATATAACTGTACTGTAGTAGGTAATTTACTCAACGTATGAAAATGAGAAAATAAAATCTTCAAAGACAATGTGTCATTCTTCGTATGCACATTGTATTGTTGATTGTTGTCAGATAATTTTTTTTTGTTAATAAGTACAATCATGATTTTTGTTGCAGTTTAATTTGCAATTAATCATACCAATAATGAAATAAAAAAAAGGTTCATAATTTACTATTTGGTAAGTAGCAGCATGTTAACTAACTCCTTTCCATTATGTCTTCTAACTCTTTTGAATTGGTAACATAACTTAATGACAAAATATTTATTTTGTACAATAACCTATGATTAACTTTTATAAACATTGAAAGAAAAAAAATGGATATAGGTAAGGTTTGGTTGAACAAATTATTCGTCTACTGATATTTTTACCAATCTCCTGATTTCTAGGCAAAATTTCTTCCGACGTTTTCAGATTGGATCTGGCAACACTGTCTCTGTTCAGTAAAGAGGGTACTACTAGGTACTACTATTAGATTAAATTAAATAATATAGTTTAAATGAAAAAGCAACAAAAACAGCCGTTGGCGACATTAGCACGAAAAGTAATTAACACGTTGCGTTTATTAGATTTTTTTCTCTCATCTTAGTGCCATTAACATCTCAGAAAATTAACTATGATTAGGCTGCGTTTCCACCAGAGATGTGCGAGGATGTGTTTCCATACAAATGAAACCTATTAATGATTCGAGCGAGGTGTCATTTGTATGGAGACACATCCTCGCACATCTCTGGTGGAAACGCAGCCTTAAAAAAAGACTGTGATTCTCTTGACTATATTCTTAGAAAAAAAAAGCAGTTTAAGATCCAATAAACGAACATACTTAAATGCCGTGAGGAAATTTGAAAATTGATTATCAGTGATCCTCAGAATGTTAGTGTCCAATTTAGTGAGAAATATCCACAAACTAAGCTAGGAAGTAGTGGTCAGTCCTCCAACGATGAAGATCTATTGTATCACATTAATTTCACGTTGTGGAAGGCACTTACAGTTGTGTAAAATGTGGTCCATATTTTTTGGTTAGTTTTAGCACCATCATCTTAGAATTTATACTATCTTGCCGTATGGCTGGGGTTTTAGTAGCCGTAGATTCTAAATACAAAATGGTCGTCAATAAATAAAACATTACTCTCCTGAAAGTGAAAGATTTATTGTAGTAATTTTGCCATCAATTAAAAAAGGGGTTTGTTTGTCAGATTATACCAATAGTCTGGCTGCTCAGCAATACTCTTCTATTAGGCATACATTTTCTAGCTAAGAAGGTAAATTCATAAACTAACGAATATTTGAAGATGTTAAGATCTAATCAACCAATAAAATCCCAATCTAGCCGCAATGCGTTCTCATCTGAAATAAGCCTTTTAAAATAACAAACGGCCTTACAAAAGTAAACATAATCCGATTTAACCTTGAGCGGTCAACGTCAAATGCACACATTTCATCCCCTTGTTACAATGGGATAGGGTGCAAAGTCTCTTTGACTTAACGAATTCGGAATTCCGTGAGTGTGGGTCCGGTGGTTGCTCTCGCAATTTTAATATTCAAATTCAAAGCGGGATAATTGAAATTCTTCGTCTACATGAGGGCGTAATGGAATTGTACACAAGTACCCTTACCACGCGGTTATCTCACCAATGCACGCTTGAAGAGATTGTAAAGCCGGAACATAAACTGAGGTACAAAACTTTGACGGAACTTATTTAAATAAATATAAAACAGCACTTACAGCCATAAAATAGAGTATGCACATAAAAGAATATTGGATGTTTTGGCTTTTGAAAATAGCAATGAAATTTTTGGTTGTTCCTGCACCTTGTTGTTGTTGTTGTTGTATTCTGGCCATTTTTTCCGCAAATCGACATCAACGTGCCTATTTTACGTGGTCCCAACGCTGCCCCAGTACTTGTTGGGGACTTCACGTACACCCTTGAATTTCTTCGCAGATCTATGCAGGTTTCCTCACGATGTTTTCCTTCACCGTAAAGCACTTGTGAATATCAAATGATATTTCGTACATAACTTTTTTGAAAAACTCTTCGTGCACCTTTTGTAAAATTCTTGTTAAGATTTTGCACCCGGTGTTTAGATCATTACTCATTCAGGCTTACATGTTTCTTAAAATACTGTGACATTTAGTATTATAGTAAAGTACGTACCTACTAACATACTCATACTAAAATTAAGTATAGTCACGTTGTTGTTTGCTTTAATTATCGCGTAACCAATAACCATGGCGCTTCGGTCTAGATAAAGCTCCTTTAATATAATTATTGAATGAAGCATGTCGAGCAATAATAGTTAGCCGAACAAGAGCATACAGGACCAAGCTCAGTGTAGGAGTTATATATGGTTGTATGAAACATTCCTTTCTGTTACCAAAAATGCATAAGAATCTGGTAACAAAACAGGAAACTTCCATACAAACTTTCTGGGATTTTGTAGGAAATGTGGTGAATCTTGCTCAGCATCATTGACTTACCAGCCTGCCAATTATTGTCAATATCAAAGGCGTGATCTAAACGTACAAACTTTTTATGAATTGCTTATTTAGTTTGATTATTATTTGTGTAAACTTACTTTTCTTAAACTTGCTACGGAATTTTCGTGTTACTTACTTTTAATTAAACCCGGAAATACTATGCATCTGGTGTCATCTGCTAAGATGATATGTAAAGAGATTACATGTATTTATTTCACTCCTAGGGTCTTTTGTTTTGAAACGTCAAATTGTGACACTAGGTTTTAACATTTAGCCACAGATAAACAAAACCTTAGAACTAATGACTATACCACCAGTTAAAAGGATACTTGAAACAGATTAAAAAAAAGTTAGACGCCAATATGTTTTTTTAATGTTTTTTAATGCTGTACTATTGGTTTATTTACAAATTAATAGTATGGTTCGGCGAAATCAGTTCGTTTTATTTCATGGCAAGTTTGAGAAAAGCGCTATACAAATCTCGGCGAGAAACAGGGTTACAGGCCGCGTATCCCTGTCTGGCCTCAGTTCCTTCGGCCAGATATATCTACTTGGCCTGTAACCCTTCGTTTCCCGTCTTCTGTAGTAATGTACTATTCCCGTATACGAGTAGGTGGTTAGGGTAACGGTTCAGTAACAGTATGCGAGTCGGAATTTCGCAAAGCTGTTTCTAGGGAATTTATTGCTTGGTTTTTTGTCAACGAGGATGAGGTAAAAGGTATGGTTTTTATGTGGCGGAAAAAGGATTTGGAAAAGCTTAGCGAGTCTTTATGTAACTTTGCTTGAACAGAGGTAACAAAGTGTTGTGGGTGGATGTAATTTTGTACATTTCGAGTTTTAATTTTGTATAAGAGTAGGTTTTTATTCTTCGAATTTCATTCGTTCATTCATCTATCACCGTCATTATCGTACTTAAGAATACACCATATTTAAGATGGATTGATATTACTCTTGTTTGACGTTATGCTGGGGGCGAGGGGTCCAAAAGTGCACGAGTGGACACCTCGGTTTGGCAAAAGTAGTGTAGGACGTCCAGCCACGATATGGACAGACGATCTCATTAACATCGCCGGGAAACGCGGGATGCGGGTCGCTTCCAACCGCTGTATATGGAGGATGTTCAGCAGTGGACGTCTTATTGCTGAAACGATCATAACGATAATGACGTTTTACTTAAAATCAGTCATAATAAATAAATAAATATCTTGGGACATCTTACACAAATCAATCTAGTCCCAAGGTAAGCACAATTAAGGCTTGTGTTGTGGGTGCAAAGCGACGATATAGTTATAAAATAGATAGATACATATAGATACTTAAATATATACACAGCCAGGACCAAGGAAAAAATATTTGTGATAAATAAATACACAAATAATGCCTCCGGATTCGTAGGCAGGGTCACTACCAACTAGGCCACGGAGGCTGGCAAAATATTGCTTGAATACACTACACTTCACTACTTTTTTATAATTTTCAACCAATAAGGCTCACACATTGGTATTAATAATATTTACGAAGAAGATTACTTCAGCTCAACCTACTTTTTAATTAGTGTCAGATATAACTCCTTCAATATTCTAGAACAAAAAGTCATGTTCGAGTTAGGGAATCACGGCTGTCCTGCTTTTTGTACAAGCAAGATTCTTCTGGCCTTTGATTACCTTCCGTAGATTCTACATTTTTTATTATTTTACTAATGGTCAAAATTTTACTTGGAAAAAGTATTACACAAGATAATACCTACTCCTTGTAATCGTCGACATTTGACAATATCACTACACGTTCAGACTGAAAACGGTTTTAATTCATTGGTATTATTGACATTTGTAAAATATCATTAAGTATGCGTACAGAATACTATTTAATTAGTTTTTTAAGAAACTGCCCCCGTTTCGTAGTAAAAATAATACATTAGGAAGAAAGTTCATTTTTTTATATGAACAATACGAAAAATACGATCATGTACAGACTGTTTTCTCGGCTTCTTTTTAATATCCAACTAGAAACCTCGAAAAGCTAAGGAAATTCCATTGACGGTCGTTGAGATATGGAGATATCCTCCACGGGACAGGCTTTGCCTAGTATGGAGGTCAGAAAAAACTTGTATTACCAAACTTATTTTCCGAAAAAAACAATTTTTATTTTTATGTTAAAACTTACATACATTTTTCGAACATTCGAAAATGTATGAAAAAAATGTAACGGAAGGTAAAAAAAAGCCTTGGAACAAAAAAAATATCCTAAGTTAATAGGCAGACTTAGCGAAAGCGAAGAAGCAATCCCTTCCATACAACCTTTGGGCAGCGGAGTAAGATAACGGACTTCAGAAAAGTGAGCAGGTGAAGCAAAAAAATATTTAAAACAGGTAAAAAATAATTTATGATCATGTAATTTTTTTTATAAATACAGATATTTAAACATACGACGTAACAAAACATTAAGCGCCACAATGCGACATCGACAATTATAAATAGGAAAACAATAAATGAAATGCTCCATCTAGTGGTGAGGTTCGACTGAGTTCCGGAACTAATGGTAACAGACTCCTTGCATTTTTTATGGCCCGTCCCTGTCCGTCTAATTGGTCGCCCGAGTTGCGACGGGGCAGGCTGCAGGATTTAAGATTAGTACTAATTGACAGTGCTTTTAACAGTCGCGATTAATTAAAAATCGCCGGCGAAGGAATTATACGGAATTGATTTTTTCTTTCGCATTGTTGGATGATACTATGCCTGTAGAATGAAAAAAAAAAAACCTAAAAACTTGTATTATTCCATAATTATGCACTTTTCAAACACAATTTTGGTTTTATTACGAACTTGAAATCTTAAACCTTGAGCTCACATTCATTTTAGTTTAAATTATTGATATTTATTAGTATTAACGTAAATGTAATGGAAAGTTACCCACATTTAGAAAGAAAGAAAATTTACTTTATTAGCACAATGCTAAACTTACAAGAACTTTTTTTTGGATTCTACTGACGTATAGATACCTAAGCATGTATTGGAGAAGGATGAAAATGCTACTGCAGAAGGACTATGTTCTCTTAAATGAGATTCAGTTTAGGTTCGGCCTGTCAGTTTTTACCTGTTATTCTATGAAACTGAAACATCGCAATTCTGATTAAGTCTTAAACTGGATCACATTAGTAGATCGTGGCAGCAAAACTATTGAACAAAAGAGGATTAGTAATTTAGTACCGCTTTTTCAAGAATAGTAGTTGCGCGTGTGAAGTGTGTTGTTTATTTTTTTTTCCTTAACTTTTAACCGCCGTGGTATGATATATGAGACAAAGGTCTGAGTTGGGTTTTATGATTTAAGTATTAAACTATTTAAACTATTAAAATCAAAAAACCATAAAGAATTTGTACAAATTAGCTCCATTCAATTACAAGCTTTGATCTGCGTGGTGTCATTTTGCATTGGTAACGACACGGGCACGCTCGATGAAAAATTCACGGTGGTCAAAAAGACGATGTGGTAAGTGAACAAGCATTATACCGTCCGATAACATATTTTTCTCCTCACTAGCTCGTAAAGCGCTCGTTTATCCTTTAAATAATACGAGCATTTTTACCCAAACGCTTACCAACTTGTGGATAAAGTAATTTGATCATGCTCCAGTTCCTATGGCCCACATCTGCCTAGTATATGTGGATCTATATGACCGTAGTAAGCAAGCGCAATCGGAGCGCACATGTTAAATTGGTAATTTTTCATAGGTGACTTTGTAAGCCATTGGCTATATTCAAATACCAGGAGTACCTAACTCTAGTCTACGATACGTTTCGACATTGAGTTTTTAATGGTTTCTTTAAGTTAATTTACATTTGACTGATATTTGTAATCATATTTCCTCGCGATAGTGAGGGGAAAAAAGTTATATTATACTTGGCGGCTGTTTAACTCTCGTGCCTGACGAACAACAAACAAAACTGGAATCTTGAGCATTGCGAAGGTCTCAACCTTCGCAATGCTCAAGATTCCAGTTTTTTAATCTTTCGCTACCTCAGGTCTCAATATTGGCACAAAAACTTTGCCCCCTTATATAATAAATAACTATTCTCCTAGGTACTGTAGAACTGTAGAATATATCTGCAACTCCATGGGCATACGAGTACTATATGGTTGTGCTTTGTTTGAGCTTCTCTATTCTGAAAGTTCCGTGTGACGCTAGTCCGTAGCCTGTGGTGTATTTCCCCAGGGACCCCACCGTGGACAGAGTTTGACCACAGCATTCTGATCGCTTGCCTTACACAAGTCATGGGCTTTGTATTATCTGGATTTACTAGTCTCAAAATGAAAGTTTGTGTATGCCTAGATTCTTAAGATTCTATTTATTTAATATTTGATGCACAAAAAACCTATACCTAGTACAATAGACATAGACATAGACGTGCTTTATTGGTAATAAAATTAATAAAACTTACAAGTCAGAACTTACATCTATGTGTATAGTTTCATTAGCAATATTATTATTTGTCATTTCAGTAAACTTATAACTATAAAAACATTTCGACGGTCCCTACGTAAGTTGTCGTAAGTTGAAAATGGCAAGTTTACAGGAGAGCACTTTAAAGTTTGAAATGTGTACGGTAGTCACATAGTTCAATGGATTGCTTTGAAAATTGGCATAATCAATAACAAAGATACTATCTTTATAGTGATATAATTATTTTTCTGATATATTTCATATTTTTGCCGGAATTGCACTTACGACAGTATATGACGGAGAAGAGAATCTAAAAATTGTGGTATGTATTACTTACTTCACTTTACGCCGGTGGTCATAAATAGTCATTGATCGTAAGTAATACATAAGACAAGATACGTTGGAATTATGCGTGTAAGTTTTGTCGTATCTGTTATTTACAACATTATTTTGCGGACACATTATAAAAACTTTTTGTTAGTTACTATATTATGCCATTTAACAAACAATTTAATAGTATTTTTATGGAACCCTGATGGAAAATTTTGAGAAAATTAAGCAGGTGAATAGTTTTTTGTATGTTTTATTATGAAAAATAGATCAGGTAAAGTGTTTTTGTACAGTTTTTGGAAAATGTCGTGTTGAATGAAGACGAGACTATGTAGTTGAGTTTGATGTAGCTTCATTGTTTGCGAGTATTGGAAACTATAAAAATAATTAAAGATGTTGTAGCTCGTAACGACTGTGCACATGAAATTCATCGAACATTTCCTGAATAGTTGCTATTCTGTTTGGCAAGGGGAGTATTATTTGCAGATTGAAGCAAAGAGTTCTCTTATAATGTAGTTCTGGTACTGGTCAACATTTTCATGGATAAATTTAAGCAGAGGGCATTCAAGAGTTGTCCGAAAAGGCCGAGATGCTGGTTACAAAATGTGGATGATGTTTTTGCTGTAATTCGTGATAGAGTTGTTGATGTGTTACTAACCGATCTTAATGAGATGCATCCCAGAATAAAGTTCACATTTAAGAGAGAGGTGGATGAGACACTTCGTTTTCTTGATGGGTTATTAATGCTAGGTCAGAATGATCGTCTGTCACAAAAAGTCTACAGAAAAGCTACCTGCTAACTGACTTATCCCATTATCTCGCAAACCTGTCCTCGCGGTTCTGTGATTCATAATACATGCGAAATGAGTTTATATCTTTTATTCACATCACATCATTCGCCTATTTCGGTCCACTGCTGGACACAGGCATCTCCTATTTATTACCTCCTGTTATCTAAACTATTAGAAATGTTGCAACATGTCAGACAAGACGAGACGTTGGAGAGCTTGGAGAGGAACAGATATGGTTGGAGACAAAGTCAGCGTACAAGGAGCTCAGGGACGTTTCAACATCACCACACAGTAGAGAGGGCACCATCATTCTTGCCTCATATTACAGGAGTGACAAACGGAATTGGACGCCTATTACGCCGAAGGTGTAGCATTAAGACCATTTTGCGTCCTCATACCAATATGAGTACTTCTTACGATCTCCAAAGGACGGAAATTCACTTGGTAATTCGGGTGTTTATGAGATACCGTACGACTTCGGTAAGGAACGTCGTAATGGGTCTACAAGACTCGGAGTACATTCGGAGTGTCAAGGACAGGGAGATAGATATAGCTCGGCTATGGTGGACGCATACGATACAGGCACATTGCACTTCCTAAACGCTTTGATAAAGCGACGATGCCACGGAAGATATACAGAGCGATTAAGAGTAATTTTAATCGGAATGGTGCTGGACTGAGCCAACGGCATAGAAGCCGGTAATCTCCGAGCTAATAATGATGGTTTTGTGCACACAGTGACTTCGTGTGCTTATCATCTATTACGTAGTGTTCGGTGACATAAACCCGCAGTCGGACATGGCATCAGTGCCGGCGCAAGACCACCTTCAACCCGTTTATCTCAACGGGCTCAGCGAGCTGCTTGGTGCTCATCTGTTTATTATCCACTTTTTATATTCACCGAATATACATGAGTTTAGCTGTTTTATTATAATTTTGTGCATTTAGTTAGTACACAAAAACATTAGGAACGTAGTTTTGAAATTATAATTATAGACATGGCAGATTAATGACTTCTCTCACAGTGCAAAGACATAATAAAAAATCAGTTAACAAAAATGCCTTCAGCTTCAACTACATCATAATTATGAGATCGATATCAAGCTTTTTTCAACGTAATTATATTCTTAAAGAACAGTCGTGTCGCTTTCATGATTAGATACTGCAGCTGTTGGCGGTTTCATTCAGTCAGTAGTCAAATCTTCGAACTACAGACGATGATTTCACTGATGAATGATGACTAAATACTCATAAATGAACCCACCAACTGCTGCAGTGCTTAATAATGTAAGTGATATGATTGTTTTGTCGTCGTCACTATCACAAAAAATGCCGTTTTATTACAATGACTTATGCATGTATTTATCGTTTGGTTCAAAAAGAAGCGGCGAACCAGTATAATGAGCAAAAACTATTGAAATACGCCGACATTATAATTGTAAATTGTAGTAACTCTGTATTTGATCCGGCGCATACTGTCTTAAATATCACTTACAATAAAAATTAAAAAACAATTTCCGACGATAAATGTCTCAAGTACACATACAACACAAAAAAAATAATAAAATCCAACGTAAATAGTAGTATGTTAAACTTAAGACAAAACACCGATCTTCAACTCCGAAGTAAGTTGAGGTAAGTGATAACATACTACAGTATTCACCGGTATTATTAAATAATTGTCAGCATCCATACTAATAAATTCACAACTGATTTCTGAATGAACTTGAACAGAGTGGTAACTTTGCTTAGTGGTTTTAAATCATTTTTATTTCTGAACCGTCATTTATTTCATCTCAGACAACATTTTGTTTAACTACAACGGCCGTTTCGAAAATTAATTTTGGTCTCGCAGTTACTTTGAGTTTGTTTCCGATGTAGTGTCTTACTATTATCGAATAAATGTATTGTTTATCAATTTTTGTTTCATCTAGTTGTTAGTTTTTGGTAAAAAAATATCGCTCTTGACAAATCTCTGCCCCACCGCGTATAAGATCGTAACTGGCACTTACGCTGCGCGAGCGCGGGTGGCCGTCCCGTATTAATTAACTGTCGTAAGTACACTTACTACAGTATACGACGGTGCTTTTTTAAGTTACGATAGTTTTCGGGAGTCAAAAACCTATTTGTAATAGGTTTTTTTAATTTTTTCTTCGTGGAACGGAAACATTGCTAAAAGATATAATGTTTTATGAAATAAAAAGAAAAACCCAAATTTCAAGTTACGACAACTTACGTAGGGGCCGTCGATTTCATAATTAACCATATTTTTAAATTTCATTTTAACCCCTTATCTACGGGTGTCAAGCAGAGTTGTCGCCACTGACAAATTATAGTTATCCTTATGTAATGGTGTCAAGTCAAACAATAGGTACAACAGTAAATATTATGGCCCCGTACGTACGTAAAGGTTTAAAGGCATACAAGCTTATGTACAGGTTCGGTTAAATTTGCTGGGAGTTTTTTTACTGACTTCAGAACTTCTTTGCAGTTTTATATTATTTTGTGTGGGACAGTTTTTAATTTATGCGCGTTGCACCAATTGTAAAAAAAATTGTACATGGCTTTAAGGCCATAATCAAAACAAAAATCACGTTTGCGTCAATTATGTTACGAAAATGAGTGGTAAAATTTGCTCAAAGCTTGTCTCGCCCACACTTGGCCAACCAATAGGAATTACAATATCTGTTCGGAGTACTTCGATGTGTAATTCAATTACTCCCGGGATACCATAGCATTGTTTACAGAACTCGGTATCTTAGAGCGGAACTGGGTCAAATAATTTCGTTAATCTACTGTCATAATATCGACACTGGAAATTTCAAATGTCGTAAGGGACATTTTGTCGTAAGTACACTTTGAATTGCATAGAACTCAGTAAATTTTTCTCTATCGATCTGTATAATTAACTTTTTGATATCGCTTCAAATAAAGGCGTTACGGAGTTAATAAATTTTGTCGTAACTACATAATGCATAAAAAAAGTGTTGTATGGGTCAAATTCTTAATGTGAAGGTATAACGTGTCTATTTCCGACGTAGTATATCCTTCTAAATCATAAATCCCTTTGTAGTAAGTTACTACAGTAAAAGAAGATACCGTTACGACATTATATCTGATGAAATAAGTACGAAACTTTGAACTTAAAATGGCGTAAGGGACAACTATTTTAGAATTTTGTGCGTTACGACACAATTCCGAAGAATAAATAGTATGGCTCTAGTCTTTAATAAACTGAGTCGTATGTACACATAAATCAAAATAATATTAATGTTTGTAGTCGTAACTCGCTTTCAAATTTTATAAAGTATACGTTACTACAATAAATACGTTACATGAATGAGAGTTACGCCTCAAAAAAGATGATATTACAATCATGAAAGTTTTTTATGTGTACGTTATAACATTTTGTTTAGTTTCTTATAGCACTTGTAACAATGCTGGCGTGACTTGACCCGGGGCGTCTTAGGAGGCGGGGTGAGGGCAGAGTAGTATTTTTACTACCACATAGCCACTGCATCAACTAGTGACTCACGCACATTTACACTTCCACCCCTGGAGCATAATTATATACAGGGTGTTTGGTTAGCGGTGTCGGAGCTTTTAAGGGCTTAAACAACAATCAATTTTATCGATAAATTACCATAATTTTTTTTTTTGTGCCAACGATAATTAAATGGCGGCCATTTTAAAATTTCAAACAAACGAATACGGGCGCACGCGATATTTCTGGAATTATACGTTTGTTATCGGTCCTATCCCTGCAAAAAAAACTCGTTAGAGAGCACATTAGATAAGCAAACTAATTAAGCTAATAATTTGACTCAACTATTTGAACAACAACGCAAAAAAAAATTTTTAATTGAAAATAGTAAAAAATTCACCTTAATTTTTCAATTAATTTAATTTTGCATGAAAACTAGGTCGTTAAGATAGGTTTTTGGTGTTGTTATTTGTTAGTACAGTATGTTAGCTAAAAAATAACACCATAATTACAGTTATACCTCAAGTACTTTAGGAATTACAAGTGCTCAAACATACACCAAAACAGCTGCATTTAGCGTTCCCGATGCAAAATCCATAAACAAATGAATGTCAGCAGTGTACTCTGACTAGTAAAGTGGCCGCCTTCCATCCATCCAGTGCATGTTTGAGCACTTCCAATTCCTAGATTTTCCTAGAAATATCACGTGCGCCCGTATTCGTCTGTTTGAAATTTTAAAATGACCGCCATTTAATTATCGTTGGCTCAAAAAAAAAATTGTATGGTAATTTATCGATGAAATTGATTGTAGTTTAAGCCCTTAAAAGCTCCGACACCGCTAACCAAACACCCTGTATAGCTCTAATGATTTCTCTCTGGACGGCCAATCAAGGCAAGTTGAGTCCTACAGTTCTCTTTGGGATTCTACTACGGCCGACGAAAACATGCCTGATACAAGGTCACTATTGCCCAACAGCTCGCCACAAGCAGCCCTATCATTTTATTATCTCCCTGGGAATCACGATCCTATAAATCCCTGTATTTTGCCAATTGGAGAAATTGACTCTGTAGTACGCCTGCTGCAAGCCATTCACGGGCACAACAATATATATCCCAGCAGACGTAGAATTTATTGAAGAGAGTATTGAGCTATGGTCATTAAGGTTGCATGGGTCAGACATAGGGCTATAGTAATAAGGTCCGGATACCTGCCATATCATCAACTTTATTATTGTTGTTTTGGTAGTCCTTTTTATAACTTCTGATTCTCGTTGAGTCCAGAAAATTACAGATTCTAAAGGCTTTAATTGTGTGTAACTCATTATGGTCTACCTAGGTGGACATTTCATTTATGCATTTGTGGTCCGCAAGAACAGAGGATGTCCGTAGCAGTTTAATCGTGATAGTTTAAATCAATATGTTGTGACGTTGGATAGCAGTTTCCTCTGATTTTTGGCAGAACTACATATTGTATCATATTTCTCACCCATGATTGTTAAGTATATGTTAATAGGTAGAATTCTCGATTCTGCACAGGCTTTGTTTCTTTTGAGCTCAAGTAGGTAGCTCTTTATTATTTTTGTTCTTGAACCCTTGGATAACAGCTTACGAGTGAGGTTTATGTTGATGGATTTCTACTTTGCAATTGCTCTTAACTTATCTTATCACGTCTAATTTGTTCAGCAGAGAATATAGCTCCCGTTTGGTGATTCCACAGAAAGGCTCTGGGCCGACAATGCGTGTGTCATTCTTTTCGGCAAACTCATCTGCTGTTTCGTTTCCATCAATATTGGAATATCTTAATACCCATATAAGTATAACTTCATTGAAGTCAAGGGCGTTTAATTTGTTCTTGCAGCACTGGACTAGAGTTGTCCTTGAGGAATTCTAGTGGGAGCAGTGCAGCTTGGCTGTCAGAGTTGATGTAGATGATAGATATCTTCGTTTTTAGGATTCTGGCCAGATTAATTTCCGTTAATATTATGTAATGTCTGTCAAAAAGATGTAGGCCATTTTGCTCATTCTGACGCAAGCTCTGACTTTAGGTCACTTGCCTACATGTACCTGTGGTGTGACTTTCGACAATCATTTGGTCGTTGGTCGATTTGTGTCTTGAGGGTATTTTAACTGTATTTTTTGAAGCCACATTCAATGTGCTTGTTTTGTTCCCGAAAACCCAGGCTTTTAACTTGGTTTGCAGGCTGTTCAAACACTGAATACACCCTTTCATAGCTGAGTAGCTATTCTGTTAGAGACTATGCTTCGAACCCATATAGTCGTAGCTTCATCCCTTTTATTTAATTTCATTAAGGATGGTTCCTGTGAGTTTATTATCGAAAGCACCTCCAGGAATAGTGTACTGCCATTTGGCAAATTACGTTTCCCAAATATGACTTCCCAAATAACTTATCGCAATAGTCTCATTTCCCAAACAAATCTTTAGCAAAGTTACATTTCTCATTTTATTCATTTGGTCAAATTATTATTTTGCAAAGTTTCACTTCGTCAAGAGTTTACTAAGCAAATGCTTATTAAGCAAATGTTTTATTTTGTCATAAGTTAAAATCCAAAAAAAAAATTCCCAAATTTGATACTTAGCAAGCTCTACTTATAGCAAAAGCCTGGCAAATGATAATATTATTTTAAACTTCGTAGGTCTATACAGGAATTTCGTACTTTTTAGCACAACCCTTGGCTTGAACTTGCCTGGAACAAAAAACGTATTTCATGAATAATTGGTATCATAATGAATGAAGTGAGAAAATAAAATCTTTTTTATTGGTACACATAGCCAGTAGCCACGGATAAAACAATTATATTTTTATTTTCATTTTCATAAAAAAACTATCCCAGAGCCACCGTTAGGTACGACGACGAGCGAAGCGAGGAGGAGTGTTAGGTGAAACTGCGACCATACAGAACCGACTGTTTTGTTATTCCCTCGGCATTGCGTTCCCTCATCAGTTACATCTAAATTACTGTTTAGAACCCGACTTTTAATTGTTTATCAACATAATACATATAAAACCCCGTGTGTGCTTTTATTAAAAAAAAACATAAACATACCTATATAAAATTCGAAATTGGTAATTATTTAGTTAACTAAATGCCAGCAAAACCATCACTACATGAAAATATGTATTATAAAAAGTTCCAATTCAAAACCAAGCCCAAAGATAGAATTTCCAACCATTTAGTTGGGAAATAAAACGATTTCATAAGATTCAATTGGAATATGATCTTTCGGCGAAATGACTTTATGCGAAAAATTGGTTGCGATGTAATATTGTATATGCGGTATAAATCGTATGCCATACAATATTTTGGGATTAGTATGTTACGCCAAACGATGCATTTGCCAAAAAATATTTTGGGAAAATAAAAGCGACCAAGTGATTCTTTGCTAAACAATCGCTTGCCAACAAAAAGGCTTGCTAACTGTAAAATTGCGATAAGTTATTTTGACAATTGAATTTTTGCCAAATGAAAATTTGGGAAAAATAGTTTGCGATGTGATACTTTGGGAAAAATTATTTGCCAAACATACACACCGAGCTTCTTGCTTATTCTCTAGACTTTTACCGCCTGTTGTAACCTGTATCGAGTGTTTAGCTTATTTATAATTTATTTATTTCTGTTATTTCCTTACTGGTGCAATAAAAAAATACTTACTTTTATGGACCTGTGTCTTTTAGCGTGTGTGTGACCAGGTCAAGTGAGGCAGTTTCCTTGATTTACGATTTTGGTAAACATGTTTATTTTGACATAGCGATTTTGCCACCAGATAGTAAGTTTTTATGTGTCAATCAATGATTCCTTCCATGGCCATAAGAAGTAGAGATGTAAGACTAATAGACCTGAAGGACTAAGGCGGATAATACACCTTTTTCCTGCTTTTTGGTATAAATCGTACCTTGACACTACTCCATTTTTCCAGTGTGAACCCCAATGCAATGGTTGCCCGAAACATTTTTGCCAGGTGTGGAAGAAGGACGTCCTGACTTTGTTTTAATAATGTAGGAAACACTTCATCATCTCCAGCCGATTTCAATGGCATGCACTCACTCAGAGCTCCTTTACCGTTTTTGGGGCCATAAATGTAGGTTTTCAATTTCCAGTCATTGTTTTGTTCCCTAAGGATTTGATAGTTCCTTTGGCTGCACATCTGGATAGCAAGGGTGTCATTAAAAATAGTCATAAATCTTCGCTGGGCAGTTGGATTACGAATACAGATTTTATTTTTTCAATATAAGCTTTTATTTCTGGCTCAGGTCGCTCTTAAACTAATTTTTAGACATATGTTTTTATCTTTTCACAATACTAAGCTGACTAAAATATACCTATATATATAAGTACCTAACGTGTTTTGTTTTATTTCCTATAAATTGTAACAGGCTATCTAAATTAAATGAATTACACGTGAAATTGATCTCCGGCTATGAAAATATTACAATTGTAAGGACACAGTTTTATATTTTCATACATTTTTATGCTACTTACTTCAATTAATCTGGAAACTAGAACGACTTTAAGACAAAAAAAAGTTGTAATGTAGCATGTGACATTTGACAGTTACGACAAAGAGGTACTATTTTCGTTTTTGTCGTAACAGATTTTCATAAAAATTCTAGGAATTTTTGGTGGCGTAAGGGGAATTTGTCTAGTAAATTTCTTGCGTAAGGGACACTATCTCCTAAATTATTGAGTTTACAAATATATATCTGATTGTTTAATGAAGATAAAGCTTTTTGGAAGTTATGTATATAAGAACCTTATAATTCGGATGAATATTTAACAAGTTATGATTTTTTTAAATTTTGGATTTTGTTTTTTGGCTCTCCTGAAAAGTGGACCTTTGTCCCTTACGACATTTGAAATTTCCAGTGTCGATATTACCTATACAGGAAGGAGACCCCAGATAAAAAATACATACATATTTCTTAAGTAAACGTTATCGGGATAGCTTATTTGAAACGTATATACATACACCATCAGCCTATCTAAGTCGATTTCTGGACATAGGACTCTCCTATTACGTACCTATGCATATGGGTGAATTTAGGAGGTAAATTGTCATAATCGAAAATATGGGGAAACGAATTTGTGATCGTAATAGTGTGTCCAATATGATGATACTGACCATTTTCAATGTTAGAATGAATGGTCGGTGACGCTTCAATTCCTTAATTGTGTTAGTTTTTAGTAAAATGTCCCACTTTATCGCTTACCATAAAGACGAGATTTCCTTGTATCTTCATATGAATAAACTGACAAAGCGGCTTTATGGCAAACGACAAAGTGGGACGTTTCACTAAACTCACTCACAATTAGTCGACGCTTACGACATCCACGGAAAGAGTTGAGGTTGTGATACTTGTGATAAATGGATTCCTACTACCGTACTCGACACTGAAAAGTAGGTACCTAGTACACGCAAAGAACGCGTTTAGTCCAATAACGCAAAAAAATCGTTTTGAAGTTAAAATGAGATAGAGCTTGCCACAACCTGTTCTAATTCCACGAAAACTACCACAAACACAAAATTGCACTATATTTTAAAGATAAATTTTGTTGTAA
Organism: Thaumatotibia leucotreta; assembly: GCA_025490895.1. NCBI lineage: Eukaryota > Metazoa > Arthropoda > Insecta > Lepidoptera > Tortricidae > Thaumatotibia > Thaumatotibia leucotreta. The sequence goes on along the minus strand of JALPQI010001809.1, from coordinate 45,792 downwards.
TTTTAATCTTAAACAACACCAGCCCACGGCTAAACGAAAATTAACATTCAATTTATATTCAAATTTCTCTATGAGGAAGTTTAGGCGTTCGGGAATTACAGTTGGCATCAGATGTATTGGAGCGACTATGGTGCTCAAAAATATATGAACATGCACTCTAATGCTTTACCAATAGAAGTCTATTTAGAAGTGTCTGAACCCTCTTGCTGTTCCGATGTATTTAATGGCAACTATACCTTAGTCTACTGACTGGAAAACGTTAAAAAGGAGAAGAATAGAAGCAGAAACTATTTTTTGAAAAACGGTTTCTGTTGAAAAACGGTTTTTATCATAGCGGTGTTGTGAGCAATAATGCAAAAGTTAAATCATTTGGATTAAGTACGTGTTATAAATCATCTGTTTAAAACATCCACTAGAATCTCAAAAAAATCCAAAATTATGGCTGTACTATTAGGTATTACTAAATTTATCAGTTAAAATGAGAAAGAGCATCTGTAAGTGAATAATTTATCTTGAGACACGTTAATATATAATCATTATCATATAGTTTCACATTTAAAGCAGCGGCAAAACTCATTTTAAAATTGAATTTCTTTGAACCGTTAATATCACCGCAGATCGTGACCAGAATAAAAATTAGTATCTTACGCTTGATTTTACTTAAATCTTCGAAGAATCGGAAATTCTGATTTGATTACGCGAATTACGTCAAAATTCTTTATAATTGAAAACCAGCATTTCATCACAACATAATTAAAATTGCAGAGAACATAGAATGAGATTTACATAGACTTGATTTAATTTGAGTCAGTCAGTACCTTTGTTCTGGTGTAAAGTTGTTACGTCACCCAGAGTAGGTACAAATGTTGATTAGTTTACCAGAAGAAACTTTCCAACACCATATAACTGTAAAAAAACATAGTTACAATGAATTTTAATGCAATTTAACTGTGATTTTAAGGGTGATCCAGGAGAATGAGAAACAAGAAAATGTGATAGGCCTATACAATACAATTCTGAATGTAGTGGCTGGAACCACTAATTGCCAAAACAAAAACTTTAGAAATTTGTTTTATTGCACATCATTTAAAAACTACGCCATAATGAAATAGAAATAAAAAATAATTTATTCGTGACACACATTAAAAAGACAAAGTAGATATGACAGTATACAAAAGAAAAAGAAATGGTGCCACGAAATGGTCTCATCTCAGCTTGTATAATGCATGTGTGATGCATATTAATATTTAAAGCAGGAAAATTAAACGGGTTGATGCGAATCAAACAATTTTGACAGATCTTTGTACAAATCGTCTAGAGGGTGAGGCTGAAAAAACGATTATCTAGGGAGGTTTTTCTAACCAGTCTGTTAGAAGCCTGACGCTGGTGGAGGGCTTTTAATTACTCGAGTTTGTAATCAACAAGTTCTACAAACACTTGAGTAAATAGGCGAGTATGTACCTATTATTAGCTCTTACAAAATATTGATAGATATCGATACTAATGGACTTAATTATGGGGCACACAAACTGTCAAACTCGAAGTGTCACAAAAGTCTTGAAGATGAAAAAAGATAATCAATTAATTACCCGTTGGTAAAATTTATAAATGTAACAGTAACGGCACATCTCTAGTTTCAACTCATCCCAGTGTCTTATTTCCCAAATAACACAATACCTATAACTTTCAGTCTTACTTATAGGTACAATCATGAATCATTAATGTCATCAAATCAGCCAGCTATGTATTCTTAAAATAAAATATTAATACTTTTATGCTGGTCTTCCACTCGCATAAGCAAAACGTAAGAATTTGTCATAAAAACCCGGTCTCGACCCTTGTTCTTTACTTTTGGCAAGCTCTGTTTCAACGCACGAGTCCCCAAAATACCTTGAACTTTCAAATCAAAGTGGAACAGTAGAATGTACGAGCAAGTTACTGAATTCAGATATGGCCATAGGTCTTCTTATGATGGATGTGTATGAATGTAAAGGCAGCCGAGGTAGGTCGTGTATAGTGAATTTTTGATATTCGTCGAGATTTTGTTGGATTAACTACGCTGTGGATCTCGGGAGTCACTCTTATGTACGAAACATACCGTATATTTTTCGTACATACGCTTATGACATGGATAACAATTAACGATATAGGTAGTTAGTAGGTATATTAAAAGGCGATACGAAATTCTAATTTTTGAACAAATCGTGGCCAAATTATAGATATAGGTACTTAAAATTTTTACCGGAGTCAATAAGAGTCGCACTTGACCGGTTGTTTTTATTTTGAATTAGATATTTAAGTAGCACAAAACTACTTGAAAATAGTTTAAATAATTGCTTAAAAATAGAAATTAACTCAAACCTGGACACGTTTTTGGCTAAATACCAGTTGAGTTATGCTGCCCCATTACTTCGATTATATTTTTTTATTACAATAATGGCTACTGTGACGTAATGCTGTATGAAAATCCATTATTGCCCTCGGTCATTGACGCACCTACGACGCACATCACCTGCAGAGGGTGGTCCACGACAGTATGAAGAAAAAAAAAATCTAAAATTCTTAGCTCCACATGGCCTCATTTGTTCTATTATACATATAAAAGTAGTCTATACGAGTATATACCAAAGAGGTAATTTGCTGATTATTTACTGGTCGCTCAAAACGGTTAAACTTTCGCTGATCTCATACAAATCAAAAATTTACACTTCACTAAAATTCTAAAATTGAAGCAGCATATGCTTTAATGAGTGACCCCTACTGAAAATCTAAATCTATGGAAACTCACACCAGTTTAAAAAAAATAGGGGAGATTTTCATTTCATACATTTATGTAGGTACTGCCAAATTGTCAAATTTTGAGCGACCTCTAAATGATGCTCGTTTACTCTGAAAATTGGTATACATTACTTTTAGGGGACATGTACAATAACAAGTCCTGTGGAGCGGGAATATTAAAAAAAAAATTGTTTTGTACCAACCTACCACGCATTATCGAACTTACCAAATAGGTGTAATGGAAAATGTTTACGAAAGCGCAAATTCCAAGATCCTTGGCTTAAAGCTGCCACGGAAAATTCCAGGCCACGGGCGCAATATTACAGCAAGTACAAACAGGTCGCCCTTGACTCGAGTATTCCTTGACTCACTGTTTATTTTGGTGTCATTCATGAGCAGTCATAATCGGTTATCTGGGTTTGAACGGATCTCTCGGTATTGCAAAGTACAGGGGAAATGTTAAAATGCTTGTATATACCATTCGCCAGTAAGGAAATAAATTTGGCTGACTTTCAACAGGAGTCTATGACACATCTCGTGAAAAACGTTCATAGATTTATTTTGACGTTCATACTAATATAATAATAATATTTTAGCCTACATAATGTCCCACTGCTGGGCACAGGCCTCCTCTCATATATGAGAGGGATTGGGCTATAGTCCCCACGCTGGCCCTAAGCGGGTTGGGAACTTCACATACACCGTTGAATTTCTTCGCGGATGTATGCAGGTTTCCACACGTTCTTTTCCTTCACCGAAAGCTAATGGTAAATATCACTTGATATTCCGTAGGTACATAAGTTAACTTAACTCATTGGTACGAGCCAGGATTTGAAACCACGACTTCCGGATTGAAAGTCAAACGTCTAAACTACTGACCCACCACCGCTTCTAATAAATAAATATCAATAATTTTAACTAAAAATGTAAGTGAACTCAATGTTTAAGGGATTATCTTCTTAGGTGCTCAATTTAGATTCCTTCCCCATTTCTGGTAACGAATTATTTACAGAACTTGTCCTTCCAAAATTTTGTTAATCGGTCCGCTAAAATTAACTTTATTTTACGACGTCCATTCAGGCGGATTTAGCTTTGATAAACCGCGGCCTACACGCTTAATAACGGAAAGTAAAATGCGCTCATAAAAATGTGAGCATCTTGACTTCCACCGCAGATGCACAACAGATTAAAAATACATTACGTCAACAGTAAACATGGTGCGGGCAACTTTTTCGAAAACAAGATGAATTGTGACATCACGTGATATTAGATTTCATCTTTTTCGCAATTCTAAGTAAGGTCATGTTGGCGGGTAAGAGAGAAGTAATGATGATACTGATGATCGATGGTCGATAAAGGGTAATTTACAATACAATACTTTTTTAGTACAGATGGTGTCTTTTTTAGGCTCTAGTGCGAGAAGTGGGTCATTTTACGTCAGGTCCAAAACTTTGGAGGGCCATCTGTACTAAAAATCGTCGTACGAGACACGTGCAAAAAGGAAATTCGTAACTCGTGTCAATTTAAAACACTCCCTTCGGTCGTGTTTTAAAACATCGCCACTCGTTTCGAATTTTGTGCTTTTTGCACTTGTGTCGTAATGTACTATTATTGCAAACCATAATAACAGTAGAGCGAGTAGTAACAGATATACAGTGTTACAAGTACAGGTATTACAATGAGTGGTCTTATCGCTAAAAAGCGATTTCTTCCAGACAAACTTAAGGTAGCGGAATAAACCCATTTGATCAGACCTAACACCTCAACTTACCGGTTCTTCTCGGGTCAGCGGTGTACGGTTAGGACCGGAAGTAGATACACAAAAAAGTTTATTGCCATTCCAATTTAAATAAAGAATCATTTGACTTTGACCCTGACATAAAAGCTCATCTTAACCAACTACCAACCATTTATAATCATAATATGACTGATACTAACCCGTACCGGACTGCTGCTGATCGATGGTGTCTACCGGCTTCTAACCTTCCGGTTCTAACCCTACATCATTAATAGTGGTGTAGGGTTAGAACCGGGAGCAGTTTTAATTTTATGTAACTTAGACCATTCAAAGGAGTTTGTTGCTATTCCAATTTGAATAAAGAATCATTTGACTTTGATCCTTTTTAGCTAGCCTCGGTGCAGAAACCAAGAAATAGGTCACTCAACTTTTTTTGTATGCTGTGTAAATTTCAGTTTCACGAAAAACTTCTATAACCATAATAATGATGTATCTATTTGAATAATAATAAATTTACATGAAAGATAAATAAAGTACATAACTAGTTAATGCCATAGATTTTCAACTCATTTAAGTGTATCTTCTTTTGATTTTAATCATGACTCAGCAGACATAGTGGTAGGTACCTAAATTTGTATTGTATAAATGTAAGAGTTTGTGAACTGAGTCACAAAAATCGCCATTTTTTGAGATTTTCCGCATATTTGGTCGCGCAAAGAATTGATGCCAGACTTAGTGAAGTTCCCGTAGGTAGGTCATAAATTGCATAAGTAATCATTAATTATGCACTAAACAAGAAAATTGCGCGAGAAAAGTTGATTGACCCTTTATAAATGACACTAAAAATGATTAGTGATGACGTAGTAAGCACCTGTAGCTATTATAGTCCGGTCGTAGGTATTTTCCTCCCTAACAACTTTTAATTATCCAATGTTACTCCACTGCACAAAACTCATTTTAATTTCAGTGCGACGTATAATGACATTTTCATAATTGAAATAAACTACGGTTCGTATTTCACGTACCTACCTACGTATTTACCACTACGAGTCGAAATTGCATTTTCAATTAAGTTCGTTCATCATGGCGAAGTCAAAAGCGAATGGGGCGACGCGTCTCGCCTGTCCAAAATACTGCTATTTCATAATAAATTAATAATGTATGTGTAAGATGGCATTGCTCACTTTGGTAAAAAAAATCCAAATATGATAACTAAAGATTCTTCATTATTATACCTACAGATAATTGAATGAACTTTAAAAGGCTATGAGTAAAATTTTTTTTTCGTTTTCGCTTTCTCTGACCAGAATAAGTCGAATCTGTGTAAATAAAAACAAATATTCTGAAGATTTGATGCTTCGTGACAATATAGGGTAAGTTGTGGATCAATGAAACAACTAAATTTCAACCATTGTAAATCACTGGTGTTTTTGAAGTTACGAGTGAGATATTGTGTTCGAAGATAAACAATTTAGTTGGCTATCGAAACGCATTCTTGGTTTCTACTTATTTTCAATAGTATATGTGTTATGCAACTTTAAACAAAAAATGAGATTTGTTTCATTGTGTCCTCGTGCATGTATTCAATGAAACACCTGAATTTTTACATTGAAACAGATGTAATAAATCCAACGAACTATGAAACATACTAAACCAACATTGGAACTGTGTTACGTGTAACATATAGGTATACTATTTTCTTATGGAACACTGGAACACTCCTAAGAATGTAAAAAAATCCATTCGTTCCAATTTCTCGCTAACCGACATTTTATGTCAATGACACAATTTCTCGGTAAATGAAAAACAAAATACCGATCGTGGCAGCGTAAACAATCCGATCTCTCACTCATAAGGATTATTTTAGTTTCATTCATAACCAGCTGAAAGAATTCCACGCTACTGTCATTTTGATCTGTATAAACCAACCAGTATAAGAGCTCTTTATGATTTAACGTAGTGAGTACTAATGTTGATATCTCGTTATGCTGGTTTTCTCTTTCGCTCGCCCACGATTAGTCGACCAATGGGAATACGGCCAGAAGCCAAGGATGTGCGCAAGCGCCGACGCGTAGGAGCTGTATTCTTCCATTTGCCCGTTTGCTCAAATGCTCAGTCGTCTTTAATGTGCCAATTCAGCAGCACACAAATTCATACAGAATATTTTACTTAGGTCGGTATTTCGTTTCCTTCGCCAAACTTCTTATTCTGCACTGATATGAAAATTAAAGGATATTTTTTTTGTTTCAGACGGTGAAAAAACCATGCCCGGCGAAGCGGCACCAGCCAATCTTTCCTAACAAGCGTCAATGTGTCATATATAAATACGTAAATGTTTTGATATGAATATTACGCTTAAATCTAGTGAGTGCAAGTTCGTAGTTAAGTGAGTGATAAGTGAATTCAGAAACATGTCGTCTCGGACGGGGCAGCGAGGCACGTCAGTGGCGAACAGCCAGCGGCGGCAGCCTCGCTCCAGGTCGTCGACGAGGGCTGGCGAGAAGAAATCGAAGGGGAACGAGAGGACAGGGACCACCAGTCTCGTGTCCATCCCGAACACCATCAAGCTCAGCATGCTGAACAGCGGACTCATTTCATTTGGTGAGTTTATTTTATAAGCTGGATTATTTTGAGATATTTTCTATTGTCGGATATACATATTATGAATTATAAGTAGGTATTATAACTAACGTGAGACTCAAACATATTTAAATATTTAGCTTGCGCCCGCTTTGCTAAAGGTCTCTGCCCACTAGACCGTAGCATACCATGACCGTAGCATGAACGTATCAGACAAAAAAATATTCTTTGTATGGAAAAGTATGAGACTATGCCCACTAGGACGTTCCGTCGCCGGCCAACACCGTCGCGTGCCATGCACGGACCGGCAAGAATTGTCGGCGAGAATATTTTGCCGGCCCCGACACGCTACGTGCATGGCACGCAACGTTGCCGGCACGGTGTGCGCAGGCGGCGAAACGGTGAGCATACGGGTTCTATTTACATTTTTGTATTGTATTTACAATTTTTATCCAAAACTCTCCAAATTTTTCACTTTTGATAGTGAGTAATAATTTTCTTATGGCGAGACAACGGAAACAATATAATCAGCATCGCTATTTTCTGAAAAAAAAACTTACTTAATTGATTGTAAACGCGCAAACCGAAGATTTTCATCGAGATTGAAAAATATTACTTCGTTTCTTACAAACAAAATAATTAAAAGAAATATCAATTTTGAAACAGTCATATAACTTAACGAATTTATCCCGATAGATTGCACAATTTGTTTCTTTTTTTACATGGTAAGAAAGAACCTGATTGGCTTTTCATGTGGCTTTCTAAGTTTTAGATTTTTATTACAATATATTATGTACACAAAATCGATATCTTTTTTTTTTTCGAAAAACCTATGCTCTTTAGCAGCTGCTTCATTGTTATTTAAAATTATTTATTGTTCCAAAACTATTAGAAGATGTAAAAATAATCAAACAAAACCAGTACTTGACGGAGTCACATTGACAATCATGACAAGAACATAATATGTACTCTCATAATATAGACAATATGTTTACCAATTCCAAGGAGTTTTAGTTTAATATCATAGATTACACTTATCAGTGTCTAGGTTACCTAGACAATGATAAGTGTAATTTAATACTATAATAACATTAATGATAAATAAACACATTCCGCCATATAAATGTATAAGTAGCATAACTGACGATTCGAAAGTGCTTGTTGCTAAGCCTACTCAATAAATAATTTTTGACTTTGACTTGACTCAGTAACAACTCTAGTAGGTACTTCAATGGATTTCGATCGCAGTTTACGATGTCTGCTCAGAAAAATTGGTGTAGAAATAATCTTCTAGGAAAATACTAGCACAGCGATATTAGTCTAAAGGGCGCGAAAACAATTTGCAGCTGATAAAACTGTGACAATAACGACGGATATGAATCGCTCATACTACGGGGATGATACGTAATTGCGACGCGGATGATACGTGGTTGCGACGCGGATGCAACGGTCACTAAACGGGCTTAGCACGGATATGAAACGATGTACACACGTTATAGTGGGCATAGTAGTCCGTGTCGTCTCAGATTCCGTGTCTGATACGTTCATGCTACGGTCATGGTATGGTACGGTCTAGTGGGCAGAGACCTTAACAGGTAAAGAGTGCAAGCTCGTAGTAGGTATACGTCGGGCTTTGATCGCGAGTACCTATTCCATGTCGAGGCTCCTCTAAATAGATCGAATCATATCGAGCAATTATCAACTTAAATTACGTGAGTAACCAGTTTCGATAAATATTGAAATATTCTTGAAGCTGTTAAAGAAATTCTCCCACCATTTAAAGTATTTAATAGTGGTAAAGATGTTAGGACGAGAAGGTCTTTAAGTTACCTACCATCTCCAAAGAGGTCTACCGTGATACATTATAATTCGTTGAACACAAAGGGTGACTGCTTCGGCTAATAGGTTGTACGGCAGCTTCCAAAGCTAAATTACGAACAAGAGCATGTTGGGCCATGCTCAGTGTTATTCGTAGTTATTCAAAAACGGCCGACTAAGGGATTCAAGTGCCACTGATCATTATTTGACAGAAGTTTGATGATGAGCAGCGTCATCATAGTGGACATACATTACTGCGATTACCAACACGCTTCCTAACGTGGAATGCCTTGCCCGAATCTGTGATTCCGCATGTGTACAATCTGAATATCTTCAAGGCAAGAGTGAATAGGTATCTCATAGGTAAGCGCGCTCCACCGTAGACTGCATCATCACTTACCAGCATGATCGTGGTCAAACGTCTACCTATTATAAATAAAAAAGCGTGGCGATTTTGGGCATTTACGTCTTAACATGCGCCTACCCGCATAGTTAATAGGAAAGGCCTACGTCCAGGCTAATGATGTGTGATGTGAATCTCGGTCCTCAGATTACGCCAAATCTCCGACAATTTTATTCTCACGCATGTAAATAAGACCTTCGATATATTGATTTAAACTTTCACGATTATCACTCATATTTTAAAGACAAACGGGTCTTATTCGCGTAAACTTACGTTTAATTATATCCTGACGTTTCGGGCATGACGTTACACCCGTGGTCGCAGGCAGACTGGCGAGAGAATGAATACAGAATACAGAATACAGAATTTATTTGGTAAAAGTAAAATTCTTACATGTCAATTTTTATATAGGTGGGTAGGTATGTAATTACAATTAATAGATGTCATTTTACAATAATAGTCGGTACTTAGGTTTAAAATGTATACAATCGGTATTAAATATTATGTTTATACAATATAAAGAAAACAGCGCTGGGTCAGTGATCTTTACCGTAATATATTTGTAAAGTCATTTATGCAATAATATGCCCTTTCAATAAGTAGTTGTTTTAATTTAGATTTAAATATTTGGTCTGTTTTAGAGTCTGTTATGCAGGCTGGTAATGAGTTATAGATGAGTGGTCCCATGATGCTGAGTGAGTGTCGTGACTTGGCGAGTCGTCGCCGCGGTACGATGAGCTGGGGACGTCTGCGCGCGGGGGTGTCGCGGGTTTGGGCGCTGGGTTTGTACTTATCAATATTAGTCCTAACGTGCATACAAGCAGCCATAATATATACGCACGGTAAGGTAAGTATCTTATGTTTCCTAAATAGTTCTTGTGCCGGATGACTAACAGGTTTTCCGTCAATTATACGCACGGCTCGTTTTTGCATACGAAACATTCTGTCGCGATCAGCAGCTGTGGCCCATAGATCCACGCCTTGAATTAAGATCGAATGAAAATACCCAAAATAAGCTTTCTTGAGATTCTCAATCGATAGGCTAGGGGCCAATCTCGACAGAGCATAACATGCTGAGGCCAGTCGATCACAAGCCAACGCGATGTGCGGAGCCCATGTCAGCCCGGCGTCAATTGTAAACCCGAGGTACTTTGAAGTGCCTACTTGTGGGATTTGAGTATCATTTAATACAATGTTTAGACTTCTTTTTATTGTATTTTTTAGCTGAAAATGAATAATATTTGTCTTATCAAGGTTTAGCATCATACCGTTAGCAGAAAACCATTTATCGATTTCATTTATCACCTTACAGAGGTCAGATTTTAAGTTTTCGAAACTGTCAGCATTAACTAAAATGCAGGTATCGTCGGCAAACATAACGTATTCTACACCGGTACAAGCAGTTATTATATCATTTACTAGGATTAGGAATAGGTAGTTTCCGGCGACCGAGCCCTGCGGGACGGCACTGTCACCCGTTGACACCAGGTCTGACCTGGAGTTCCGAACATAAGTGCACTGCTTCCTGTTTTGTAGGAAAGACGCAAACGTTTTGTGAAGTGAGCCTGTAATACCATACTGTGACAACTTATTCAAGAGTAGAGGGTGGTCAATCATCTCGAAGGCGCGCGACAAGTCGCAGAAGATAGCGGCGCCATGCCGCGCGTCCTCGAGGTGGCCCAGCACTCGCCCCACCACGTCGCGCACGGCGTCACATGTAGATCGGCCGGGTTGGTAGGCGTATTGTTGTTTATTTAATAAACTATTTTCGGTAAAATGTTTCATCAGTGTATTACTAATCAGTCGTTCGAAAATTTTCGATATTATTGGGACAAGTGATATCGGCCGGTATGACTTGGGTAAAAGCACTTCACCTTTGCCCTTGTATACGGGCTGCACCTTTATTAATTTTAAGATATCGGGGTAGACCCCGGCGGTTACACATTCATTAAATAATAATAGTAGCAATGATATAAGTGATGGTGGTAGGCAATCAATGATATGTGTAGACATATCATTTATGTCCTTAGAGGTTTTTCTTTTAATTATTTTACATGTTAATATCATTTCGCTTAGAGTGAACGGGGTGAAAATTAATTTAGGAGGGAGTTCATTTAGGTAAGTTGATAGGTATTTGAGCGCAGTGGGTATGCAGGGCTTGAAGTTGTTCGCATTTGTTTCAACGTAGTACCTATTCAGGTGCGCGGCCGCCGAGGCAGCCCGCGCGTCGGCGCAGTCGCCCGCAGACCTGCTAACGAGAATGTCGATCGCGCGGTTCCCTTCTTTGTTATTTTTACAAGTTTCTTGTGAAATGACTCGCCATATGCTACGACACATATTATCGGTATTTTTTGAAATTTGATTGTTTATATAGGTTCTACGAACGTTTTTTAACAAGGCCCAATATAAAGGTTCCGTCCTCATAAGATCAGACAATGACTCGGCATCATTAGGGTTTTGGGAAAGGGTCATCTTTAGGTTACAAATATGTTTCCGTTTAGTTTTTACGAGATCAGTGACCCACGCGTCGCGGGACATTTTTACAGGATGGTATTTTATCGGAAAATGTACATCAAAATAATATTTTAAAACATTTATTACGGATTCCAATTTTTTATTAGGGTCATTGTTTTTATTTATAAGAGAGTCCCAGTCATACATATCAAGATCTCTAGTAAAAGTTTGTTTCTTGGATTGTGAGAAATTTCGTTGTAATGTATGAGATTTTGAAGTGTTTTTATTAATAATATTTATACCAATGCTAATAGATAAGTGATCGGATAAGTTCATATCATTACAGTATATATTTATTATGTCAGACTTAGCTATATTAGAATAAGCATGATCAATACAGGTTTTAGAGGTATTCGTTATTCTAGTCGGTACATTCACGAGGCTCCTAAATCCACTTAGCTTAATAGTTTCATTCAGATTTTTTGTAATTTTACACTTAATTAATAAATCAATATTTATGTCACCCAATATTATAACTTTGTTATTTTTAATAGCAATTAAATTTAATAATTCGTCAAGCTTCGATAGATATACATCTACATCACCATTTGGCGGCCTATAAATGCACACTACAATTAGGTCAAGGCCAATGCATTCAATGGCACATGCTTCGAACTGCATTTCGATAGATAAGGCCGTCACTTCCTTGCGCTCCATGGCCAGTATGTCTCCGCCAACGTAGATACCTACCCCTCCTCCCATGCGCGAGGGTCGGCAGTAATGGGCTCGAAGATGATAATTTTGAATGTTTACTGATCCGATCATTTTTGAGTCAAGCCAATGTTCAGATAAGCATAATATATCGATGTTTTCGCGTAACTGCAGTTCACTTTCCAGCTTATAAGTTTTGTTTGTCAGTCTATTTATATTTTGATGAAGCACGTTGAGTTTTTTAGTACTACAATTCACTTGTATTTGTTTCACCGGGAGGTTTGGGCTCCCGGCGTCGCAGAAAGGGCCGCCACTCAGAAATGCTTGTATTTATAGGCCATGCAGAGGGCGAGAGAAACTTGTCGTAGACTGTTGACGGGATACCAATTTTGAAAGAGTTGTAGTTGTCGCGTTTTGATTGAATTTTTTCTACACTGTATTCAACACCATCTTGAATATTTTTTAGATGATTTATTAGACTCTCAGGTGTTGTATTTTTCGTGAAAAAACAGCCATGAAGATATTTAGGGATATCGACTCCTTTTACTGATGAGTCGGTTGCTGATCCTTTTAACATTATGGTTGATTTTAATTGTTTACGGTGATTACGCCGATTATGAACAGTTTGCCATATGTTTTCGTTTTTTTCGTTATCAACCGTACTCAATGGTGTACTCGTGATGGATCGGTTTGGTTCGGGAGTTGTGCATTCCGTTACGATGACGTCGTTCGCTTCGGTTTCGATCCGCTTTCCGACAGCGGCTACAGCGCTGGGCTTAGTGCGCAGAGCGGCGGCTGCATTTAGACGCGCTTGACGTACAGGTCGCTGCAGCGCTTTTGGGGCTGATGCAGCGGGCGCAGGCGATTCGCGGGAGTCGCGGGTAGCCGTAGAAATTTGACCAACGACATCTGTATTTGGTTGGTTAATCACTTTAATTTGAGACTGAATTATTTGGTTTTGCTCCGTAATTATAGTTTCAAGCGCACTCACTTTGTTCACAAGCAATGTCACCGTCTTTTGTAATTCACGTATCGCGGTTTCTAAAGGTTTATTTGCCATTATGACAACGTTTACGATTTATAATGCACAGGGCAATAGCACAGAGGTAATCCGACTAAGAGTTGATCATAACTGTATCAACACTTTCGAGCTATGCGGGTTTTTCGAACTACCCGCACTTGATCTTGATTATTCACTTCTAGGCTAGGTTTGTCACTAGGCCTACACACAACACTCACAACATCCAATGGCTTTAAAATGGATGTTTCACCACGCTTACATTTTTAAATCACGGGATTCCACGCGGACGAGATTCCTTGCCCCTCATTTTGATTAAAATTCCGATGTTTCTTAATTTCAATATCTTCACGTATTTTTCGGCTATGATGTATACGCTCGGTTGAGAGGACTGTCAGGATACAATTAAACGTAAGTTTACGCGATTAAGACCCGTTTGTCTTTAAAATAAGACCTTCGATTCCAATAAGTCGGTAATATCCGGAAACTGTCCAAAATCTGTCCGGGACTCGTCACGTCACGGCAGCTCAGGGCATGTAATCCTGCGCCAAACGCTGCCCGAAATTACTTTTATTCACATAATTAAAAAAGTTGGAGCAAACAAAGTTGCCACATGAAAAAGGCCCCGTCGTGTTTCTGTAGGTATTTAAGACTACATACAATTTGTGTACTAGACAGTATTAAACTGTAGTAAACTTTAGTAAACAGTAGTGTACTTTTGTTAGCTTGCTGAATCTGGAACTTAAATCTGGAATGCAATGCGTTCTGAATAATTTAGTTTCTATAATGTTTAATGTAAATATTTGTTCCTTGGTCATGGCTGTCTATTTATTTAAGTATCTATATGTATCTATCTATTAAATATATCGTCGCCTGCTACCCACATCACAAGCTTACCGTGGGACTAGGTCGATTTGTGTAAGATGTCCCGAGATATTTATTTATTTATTTCATGCTGAAAATGTACCTCCCTTACACGTAAAGTGGAAATATTTTTTTTATTTTGCTGTCCTATAGTGTGGGGTTATCGTTGAATAGGTATTTTAAGGGTTCCAAAAGAAAGTTGGGGGCTTATAGAATACTTTATATTTCGAACATAATCGGCTCAGCCGTTTTTGAATAACTCGGGCCATGCTCAGTGTTAGGGTTCCAACTCCGACACTGAGCATAGCCCGACACGCTCTTGGCCGGTTTTTTATAAATTTATTATTGATGCGGTCAAACAAAAAAAGTCTAATCCTTTATTAAATATTTAACATCGTTTTTTACTGGGACGTGGTTTTTATATTTGGAATTGGTTTAGATTTTCATTCAAATTTGTTCATTGTAGTAGAGGTCCAAATGGAAAAAATTGTGCGCTGTGAGTTACAGTTTTGTAATTTTTACCAGAGCTAGAGGGTGTAAAAATAAAAAAAATTTGATGTGGAGGGAAAACCAATTCCCCCCCTGATCGAGGGGGGAGGGGGGTGAATGTGCAAACGGAAGGGTTATGTTTAAAATTTTTTCGTCTAATATTTAGGCCTACTATTCATTGTTTGGTATCATTTTCATACAAAACAGACACGGGGAATTCATTTTTGATAATAAACATGAGCATTTTCAAACATAAAAAAATAATTATTGGTATAAAGGTAAAATAAACACCGTTTTAATTTTGATTGTTGCGTTATATAAGTATTACCAAATAAATATATGAAAATAAAAAAAATACTACAATATAGCATATTAATTGTAGTTTTTAAAAAGATATACTTTTTGGAACTTTCCATGCAAAAATAAGTTGTAAAAAAATTGGACCTGTCGCGTACCTCGAATAAAAAAGGGACGTTGCTTTTACTTATTGTTGACAGTACGTTTCTACTGCGGTAATTTAGCGATTTTGCGTAAACAAAATACTCTATAATGTCTGTTAGGGCAAATTGCATCAACCTGGGTTAACCAAGCAACCCGGGTTAAACGTTTATTTCACACGGAATTTGATAATTGATACATTTCTTATGAAGTAAGTGACTGACCCGGCACTATACAGAGGATATCCGAGACATCAGCCTATGTGATATTAGAATGGCTCTTGAACATCTCAAAAATAACAGGGCGTCTGGGGAAGACGGAATTATAGCTGAGCATCTGAAGCCAGGTGGTAAACCAATCCTTATGGCCCTTCAGAAGTTGTTCAACTCCGGAAGGGAGAACGCATGGAACAGAAGAGTGGTGGTACTGTTCTTGAAAAAAGGTGACAACGCCTTATTGAAGAACTACCGATCCATCTCACTTCCGAGCCATATTTATAAGATGTTTTCAAGAGTCATTACGAATCGTCTTGCACGCAGGCTTGATGACTTCCAGTCTCCCGAACAAGCCGGTTTCCGAATTGGCGTTTCGTAAATGTTATACAGAAGACCGAGGAATAGGTATAACCTGCACCTCTGTTTAGCGTTTAGCGTTTGTGGACTACGATAAGGGGGGTTTCCATGACGTACTAATGCGGTTTAATTTAGGTCGAGAGAAAGGGACAAGGCTATACGAGTCGTGTATCACTGCCCCTTTCCCAGAACCTAAACTGAATCGCATTAGTACGTCATGGTAACCCCCAAGGCCTTCGATTTGATCGAAACTCTGGGCAGTACTACAGTCTCTTTAACGGTACCAAGTAGACTACCGCTATGTCGAAATGTTGAGGTGTTTGTACGAAAGCGCCACTATGTCAATCCGACTCCAAGACCAGAGCTTGAAGCATATTATACTGCAGCGGAGAGTCAGGCAAGGAGGTGTCATCTCCCCTAATCTGTTTACCGCTGCACTATAAGATCTTTAAGATTGGACTGGAAAAGGTGAGTATCGACATAAACAGCGAGTACCTTACTCACCTTCGATTCGCTGATGATACGGCGGTCTTGGCTGAGACCTTGGAAGATTTCAGTACGATGCTCGCTGACCTCAGTAGCGCCTACGAGCGAGTTCGTCTTAGGATGAATATGGATAAGACGAAAACTCCCGTTACAATCGGAGACTAAACTCGAAGGTGTAGACGACTATAATATACCTAGGACAAGCTACCCAGTTAGGTAGGTCCAACTTTGAGTAAGAGGTCAATCATCTAATCAGACCAGGTTGGGCAGCGTTTGGGAAGCTACGACACATCTTTTCGTCCAATATTCCGCAGTTCTTGAAGACAAAAGTATTTGATCAGTGTGGCAACACACACTGATCAAAGATTTAAAAGTGTGATGACATACGGTACTGAAACGTTGTCGCTTAGAATGGGCCTCATAAGAAAGCTTAAAGTCATCCACAGGGCAATGAAGAGGGCTATGGTGGGAGTCTTTCTGCGAGGTCGTATTAGAAATAAGACGATCCGCAGCAGAACCAAAGTATAGCTCCATAGCTCTCCGAATCACTAAAGTGGCAGTGGGCGGGGCACATTGCACGTAGAACCGATGGCCAATGCGGCGGCCTCGCAGGTGGAAGGCACAGCGTGGGTATGCCCCCCACAAGGTGGACAGTGAAGGTCTCAGGAGTCCGCTGGATGCGAGTGGCGCAGGATCGGTCATTGTGGCAATCTTTGGGGGAGGCCTATGTTCAGCAGTGGACGTCTTTCGGCTGATATGGTAATGATGATGATTTATGAAGTAAACTTTTAACAATTGATTGTCAAATTCCATATGATATAAACTTTTAACGTCCCGGTTAGTGAAAATTACCTTTATCGTCTTTGGTAATGAGATCATTACCTAATGACAGTTGTAAAACTGATTACCCATTCCGATTCATATGATCAGATACTATATATCATACATGTGATCAGATAGACCAGATATATAATATACACGCGGTATAAAATAATCGATAAAATCTAAAAATAGAATCTGAACAAATAAAATTCTTAATAATCTTAGGTTATTTAAAAAAAGAAGATCAGAAAATATTCAATTTACTTTCATATCAATAAATATTTACAATTGTAATATGAACAATAATATGTAAGTACAAAAAAATATTATGTATAATCTATGAGCAGTTGCCGGCACAAGTCTCTTTTTTGACGTTACGCGGAGGTTTTTGTTGGAGGTACGCGTCAGGTAATTTTTTTTTTCAGTGAATTTTTGTATGAAAAACTACAAAATGTGTATATTTTTAAAAACTGCAATAAATATGCTATCTTACACTATTTTTTTGAATTGGATAAGTTTGTTTTTTAATACTTATATGACGCTTAAATTAAAATAAAAATGGTAACTTTTTTACTTTTACTCCAAAAAATCTACATTTTTATATGAAATGGCTCATGTTTATGATAAAAAATGGATTTTCCAGGTCCGTTTTACACGAAAATGATACCAAACAATGCATAGTAGGCCTTATTAAATTAGTAAAAAAATATTAAACGCAACCCTTCCGCATGCACATTCACCCCCCTCCCCCTGCGCTCAGGGGGGGAATTGGTTTTCCCTCCACATCTAAAAACAACTATTTTGAGACCCTCTAGCTCTGGTTAAAATTACAAAACTGTAACTCGCAGCGCACAATTTTTCTCAACTTTGTATGGACCGTGACCCTTAGGCTAGATTCACACGGAGTATTTTTTCCCGTATACCGTATTCGAGATTTTCTCGAACGTCGTAGTGACAATAGACTTTGAATAATAACGTTCACACGGATCCCGCATACCGTATTCGAGAATGCGTGTGAACGGTACTACAGAAAGTCTATTGTCACTACAATGTTCGAGAAAATCTCGAATACGGTATACGGGAAAAAAATACTCCGTGTGAATCTAGCCTTACTATTGTTTTTATGACAAAATCATTCGATTTTTAGCAATGAATATTGAACATGCGAGAAAAGTCTTCTTAATAAATAATAGTATACATATGGACTTTAAGGAACTTAACTTCATTTGAAATAAAGTATTTTAAAAACGAATACCTTTACAAGGAACGAGCTTCTTATACAAAATATAATGATACATACCTATATCAAGTAACAAGGTAGTTACATAAACAGGTTGTGACAAAAATACTGGTAACTCGTTTAAAGGCCTATTCGATATCGTATTCTTAGTAGATATAAAAAATAATTGTTTTTGCATGGGGCCGGTCGCCCAAATGGACAAAGCCTCCGTACAAGTATTTTTTTGAATTATTATATTTCTCTTGAAATGTCCAAATCGAAATACCACTGTTTTCGTTATAGCCTGTTGGAATATTTTACAAGAATTTTGTAATATTAATGGCAAATAGCTTGCCCGCGGGTGGTAAAACTTAGCTTAATTCATTTAAATTAATTTTCTTACCCAGTTAAGCGTATCTTTGGCTTTCATGATTAATATACAAACATCTTAACCAAGTACTCGTACATTAAGAAACAAGTTAAAATTCCCTTTTCCCCATAAATTATGCTCGTTTCAAATTATGTTTGTTACGAAGCGTTACTTTGACTAACTTTGCCCAATAAATTAACAAAGAATGCGGTACATTATAAAAGTTCAAGTCTGTAAATCATCCGATAATCTCTTATCAAGTTGTTGGTTTTATTTTAAGTCGTTTTAACATCAGCTGAAACTTAAAAGTTAGTTAGGTATTTGCTTTGCTTCTTTTTTGTGTAACAAAATATGTTATATATAACTACATGTCTTACCGCAATCTTAAATCAATAGAATATTATTTATGTTTAATAGGAAATTAACATTGCAAATAGCATTTTCATATACCTATGACAAAATTAGGTGTTCCTCTAATTTTTGGTGGAATATCGAGCTAAAATAAAACCGTTTAACTTGAAACTTTTTTACTTTATCTTAAGGTGATATCGGGTACCTAAGGTTTTTTTTTATTGTACTTATAATAGACTCACCTTTTATTGTACTACTATATCGCTATAATAGGAATTATATCACTGTAAGTATTAAATAACTCTGTCAATAACTTATGGTCACTTTAACTAAGCATATTATTATAATCAATACCTTAATATGAAGCAATGCAACCCGGTATTTTCATGTCTTCAGATAGTTTAACCAAATGTTTCTCAAGCTGTTGACTTTGAAAAGTAGCGTGGGTGGACAACGTATTAAATTTTTATTTACATAAATTCTGAAATGTCACAAGTAAGCACTCATTAGCTACGATTATCATAAAAAAAGCTATAATCTCCACCGACGTGACACAATTGCTTGGACATATATTACGAATGGATTTATTCATGAATTATCCATGCAGCTCTGCAGACGGCACAATCAACAAACTTCAAAATAACTTTATTACGCTAGTCCCCATGTTATTGCGTCCACTACTCGGCATATAACTTACCTTACCTTAGTCGACTACGTGATGACTACGTGAGAGGTTAACAAGAAGCCGGTCTCCATTCAAGTGTCCACGAAATTTCGATTATCGTTTTTTTTCGAATCGTTACCCCGCACCTCCACCAATTGTAAAAACCTCGGAGCATAATAGGAATACACCGCTTCCTCGTTCGTACTTTTATATTAATCGTTTCCTTTCTATATTATACTAATACCATAGGCATGATGACTGGCAAGTCAAATCAGCATCTTTTTTCGAACTGTCAAAACGATCACCACTATGGAATTTTATATGAAATACTCAAAAGGGACGTCACGTTTGAGTATTGCCAAATGACCTACTCTTTTAAGTTCTTTTCAATGTAATAAATAGAAATTCTACACGAAAATTACTGAAATCTACATCTTTAGTAATAATTTCTTCGTGTATTATGTCGTGCATAATATTAAATAATTTGTTTTAACTACAGTCATCATCCCTATTATAAATGTTAACATAAAGCCTGTCTCCATTCAAGTGTCCACGAAATCTTGATTCTTCCACATAACAGAGACGGCAAGCATTCTAAAGTTGAATTCAGTATCATGCCAGCCCCCTTCGTCGTGTGAAATATACTGTTTACAGTAAACATCGTGGTATAAGTAACTTACTGTCCATGTCTCTCACTTGCACCAATATGGCGTGATACAAAGATTTAATCCAAAGGCTAAAGTTTACTACGCAACCAACTCATGACAGCGGTGCGAAGGAACGACGTGAAACTTGCACTATGTGAAATCAGTAAGCTCATTGAAATTCAGGCAACTCCGTTGGACCCAGTCGACGCCTAAAATATGTTAACACTTTTGGACCGTACTACTTGGTAATAAGGGTTAAAGGTGTCCATATATTTCTGGCCTTGTTACCCATGGGGACGTGAGGGCATTGCGAGCCCTCGTCAGGCGTAGATCGTGTGTTTTCCTGTCATCGGAGGTTTGTGTTTTGTTTACACTAGGATTGTTTTGATGACTACGAGGCGTAGGTGGTAGTGACCCTGCCTACGAAGGTGGGGATATCATCATCATCATCATCATATCAGCCGGAAGACGTCCACTGCTGAACATAGACCCCCCCAAAGATTGCCACAATGATCGGTCCTGCGCCACCCGCATCCAGCGGACTCCTGCGTCCTTCACCAGGTCATCGGTGATATACTATATTATAATTGATTGTTCCTCAGCCATGATTATTTTCAATGTATTTAAATATCTAGGATATTGTGTATACATTATTTTATGTTATATAAGGTGTAATCAAATTAGTCACGGATATTTTGGACTATATTTATGTATGAAACATTATAGGTTTTGTTATGTTTTTTTGGAGAAAACTAGAAAACAAATTTGCTACGCTAAATCACCCTGTTAATAAGATAATTAAATGACACCTCTTTAGTCATAATTTGTGGAGGCCTTTCATTTCATAATCATAACCTACAGTCTTCCCGCCAAATCATAATGACATTTAAGAAAAACAACTGTTGACGTGACTTGACAGTGTTAAATATCTTGACAGGTTCACATTACATAGGGGATGATTATTTAGAAAATAAATTACCTAGAATATTATTTTTTGTTCGGTAAATGAAAACAACAAAATTATTTTTTATTTTTAGTGAAAGTTAATTGTTTTGATGTTAATTAACGACTCTTAAAATATCCGTGACTAATTTGATTACACCTTATAGTGCCGTCGCTTACCACAACATAAGTTTCGGCTTAATTAAGCTGGGTCTATTTGTGTAAGATTATCCTATGAAATTTATAAAACTAATTCGACTTTAAGAATCTGGGTGCCAGGATAATAGGTAGCAGGTGCCCCTTAGATCAGCAGGGTGCTTAGACAAGTTGCCAATCGCTAACACCTAATCGTCAATCGTAAACGAAAGGCAGCTAACCGTCTTTGTCGCACTAATAAGAAAGAGTGACAGAGAGGGAAAACGCTATCGCTACTGAACGTTAGCGATTGGCAACTTGGATAAGCATCCTGGTGTCGGAATCTTGAACACGGGGATAGCCAATCCAATTATGTCGCCTGTGACGGGCAGGAAAAATTGCACAGAGTGCCTACTGCGAAACACAATCGAAGTGTGTCTCTCGCAGTTGTGAATTCGAACGTAAGTATGACAAGGAGGCAAAACTTCTTACGGGGCTCGCGGTAGGGTCTCTGGTTCGAAACATTTGCTGTCGATTCCTATCGGTTGACACTTCGAGTCTTATTATTTAGGTTGCCGTGTCATTAAATTAATTAACTAATTCGCTTGTAATTGCTGCTGTCGCAAATTGATAGGGAAACCGGAGCCACTCGAAAAGCTAAATACCTTGTAGTTAGGACAAGTCAGCATCGTCATTATCATCATAGCCGAAAGAATCCACTGCTTAACATAGATTACCACAATATCTACGCCACCCGTATCCAGTGGACTCCTGCGACCTTCACCGGCTTCACCAGGGCTGATGCCCACGCTGTGCCTTCCGGTGCGTGGCCGCTTACTTGAGAAGCTTTCCGCTCCAACGGTTATACGTGCAATACCCCGCCCACTGCCACAAAAAATACTAGACTGACTTCTGCTTTTTTAAATTCGGGCATATTCCATCGGACGATACCTCATGAGGGTATTACGTGACTGCGTCAGGCGCGACTCGTGTTTTCCTGTTTGTTTGTGTTTATATTAGGTAGGTATGTTATTGCCTAATATTATTCCAAAGCATGCACAGAATGATAAACTACATTGTTTGCTGCAGTTCTAAATCGATTAACAGGAACGGTGTAGGGTTTGAACCAGTAGTAGGTTTTTTCCTCTCTCTTGATAATGTCAGACGATTCGAAAATGCTTATTAATAAGCTTACTTGAATAAAGAATAGTTTGACTTTGACTTTGATTAGGAAAGCTCAACCACTCCAAGAATTCTATTTAACTTCAGAAATTGACAAAGTATTTTTATTTATTATCGCCGTATCCGATTTCCAAGACCGTCGTTCTTCTAAGACATATGTTAGAAGAAGTAGTGTATGCAAATGTATATATTTAAAAGTAAATCTCCGAGCAATCATTTGCGTTTAGACAGGTGTCCTTGTCTAAGACATATGCTTAGAAGAAGTGGTGCATGCAAATGTATATAATTAAAAGTCAATCTCCGAGCAATAATTTGGCTTTAGGCGCCCTCTTAAAATGCTCCTGTAGCATATTTTCAACAGGATTTTTTTGGTTTAACTTTAAAAACACGCATCTCCATTTATTGGATTTAACATGTCAATTACATGATTTATGATTCTTATGACTCAAAGAAGATAATAAATCATTGCGGCATGT
This sequence comes from Thaumatotibia leucotreta, assembly GCA_025490895.1. NCBI lineage: Eukaryota > Metazoa > Arthropoda > Insecta > Lepidoptera > Tortricidae > Thaumatotibia > Thaumatotibia leucotreta. Next base: position 22,635 of record JALPQI010001809.1, on the reverse strand, counting down.
GATTTTTAGATGAGATTTAAGAAGTTATTGGCCACGTACAGTAATCAATCATATCATAGGCCCACGGCAACATGGAGTCTTCAATCTTTGTTATTTTCACATTAAAAGGAGTTACCAAATGTCTGTGAAGATGAAAAAACTTTTAAGAGCGACACTCCATCTGCCGGCGATCAATAAAAAAAAATACGCAAGTAATTAATGGGTTGCATAAAATGAACCTGCACGTATTGTATCGCGAAATAGCATAATAATATTGTTCTCCCGTTAATCGGCAACAATCGGTCCAACAGGCTTAGCACATGATTAGTGCGACAGTATGTCGCCGCGAGATAGATTTCCCGTCCTTTACTAGCTATATTAACAAAAGAGGGACGGATAGACTATCTCGCGGCGAGATAATGTCGCGCCAATCATGTGCTAAGCATACTGGTGTCAGTCTCGCTTCGTCTTAGTCAACGCAATGCCAGCCTACAAATTCGTCACACTTGTCGCTCTAATGACAGTTACATAAGGACTTTGATAAGATTTTTTCGACCGTTTTAATGCGATTGGATATCGACAGATTGAATACAGACAGGTGTTACCTACCCTTAAGTTGATTCAATGTGTGCTGTAGGATTTTGCAAATTGGTTGAAATGGGGTTCGGGGTTTATCTTTTTTTAATTCGGTGATTATAATATATAATGTAACATTCGCTAAATGATACGGTATCCTTTATGCGTGAGTCCGACTCGAACTTGACAGATTTTACTTATATCTCTATTTGTTGTTTGTCTGTTTGCCAACTAACAGAGCAAGTCGTGTTTCTTCTAGTGGAAAATTTGCTCTATATCAGAGACTACGCTGAATGTACATGCAAATCTCGGAGTAGTTGTTTTGGCATCTTTATTTAAATGTATTCTAGACCTTTGACGGAAAGTGTGTGGCGATAAGTGAAATCTCTTTGACAGTGATTCGATTTAGCGCCGAGTGCTTCCTAATCTGCACGTTGCCTGTATAGTCTAGATATTTTTACACGATCACGTCTCCGAGGTCACCCTGTATTTATCTATTACCAAAACGGCGTTTAGAAAGGGATTCGAAAGTACTATTGACACAACAGTGTATAAGTCTAGTTAAAATATACCTATTCGTAGTTTAAGTGCAGAGACTTACAGACAATAGATTAATTATTAATTAATCACCTACTACATCTATAAACAACTCTTTTCTTGGTGATTATTGTGTAATTTGTTATGTCAACAGTAAGTACCTTTGAATCCCTTTCTGATTCCGGTTTGATAATATATTTTAATATATTTTATTGTACTCCAAGCTTTGTTTAGTTTGAAGCTAAGTTTATACGTGTATGTCTCTAAATTTTTATTGTGACGTCATCACGAATCATGACGCAAAATCTATTTTGTATCCAAATACCAAAGATGAGTACTATCAGTAAAAAAATATTTCCATCTGATTTTGAAAATGTTTTGAAATAAATAATTTGGGTGAATCAACTTTTTTATTGCCATGGTTACGGCCTCTTGAGTAACGCTGATTATGCAAAATTATGTTACTTAAATTATAAAAACATTAATGTAGTGTGTTTGTAGGTGGGCTCATTAAGGAAAGGGCTTATTGACATCAGAATAATGCATTTTTGCATAATTTAAGTAACATAATTTTGCATAAAATCAGCGTTACTGAGGAGACCGTAACCATGTCACAATAACGCACAGAAAAAAGTTGATTCATTCATTTACTAACATATTTTCGTTAGCAGCCATAAACTATCATGGCTCATACGATATCGTATGTCATTCTGCATTATATATTATCCCAATTACTTATTATAACGAGCCGCAATTATGACCCACCACCGGCCACTCCCTCAAAAATTGGGTCAGGGCTGGAGCACACACAAGTGACATTTTTGCAATTAATCTTAGCAAAGTTGGTCAAAGTCAGCGTTATTTAATCGTAAGTCTAGAAACAAGCGCTTTCGAATGGTCTACGTTATAAAAAAAATACCTCTACACCAATCGTCAGAAGGCCGAGTGTAGGTATAGCCCATTTCAAATACGAAGGCCCGATGCCACTCGAAACTTTTGTCATTTAATTGGTTCATTACAAATTGGCACGCCGATGTATGCAAAAAATATCACGCCACAAAAGGGTTTGCCCAGTATCTTTTGTTATCACTGATCCTATCGTTGACGCCTAATGACTTTGTCAAGTGGAATCGGGCCTTCATGTTTGAAATGGACTTTACAATATTAATGAAAATTATTGAGTATCCATTCCTAAAAATTGTTTATGCTAGCTATGAGCAGCCAAGGTCCTCAAAAGCATCTGAGCAAGCCGATCGCGTTAGAGTGTATGTACAGATATTTTTGACCTCCGTAGTTACTCCAATTAATGGAGACTGTCATCATCATCATCATCATATCAGCCGAAAGACGTCAACTGCTGAACATAGGCCTCCCCCAAAGATTGCCACAATGACCGGTCCTGCGCCACCCGCATCCAGCGGACTCCTGCGACCTTCACCAGGTCATCGGTCCACCTTGTGGGGGGCCTACCCACGGAGACTGTATTAACTGTGAATTATTCTTCAAAACTGTATTTTAATTAAGAGATTTGTTCAGTTAGTCTTACTTTATTTCTAGTGATAAAACGAGCTACAAATGTATAAAAGTCCTATTATATTTATGCCTAACTATATTAGTTAGTCAAAATATTATATGCCTAACTATATACACTATATGCCTAATCGATTAGTTCTAGCCGAAGTCGGGGTCTGTTGTATGTTAAATATGTATGTTATGTTGTAGGTCTGTTGTATGTGTGTACAAAGATATATTTTCAAAAATTCGGTTTTAATACAGATGGTGCCTTTCTTAGGCGCTAGTGCGAGAAGTCGCTCATTTTATGTCAGGCCCAAAACTTCGGAGGGCAACCTGTAATAAAAAACGTCGTACGAGACACGCGCAAGAAGGAAATTCGTAACACACACAAAAACTCCCTTAGGTCGTATTTTAAAACATCGCCACTCGTTTCGTATTTCGTATTTTTCGCACTTGAGTCATAATGTACTATTATTTTCGTTCCACGTCCATCGTTCGGTCACCAACTCACATATGTGCGATATGTGATATTAAGTTTTAGTTGCTCATATGTAGAGTTAGAAAAACATCGCAATTTAAATATCACCCTATGCAGAAGTAGCACATGTGTGGATGTATATGTTTGTGTTTAAGACTTAGCACAGCTGATGTGTGCGATGTCGGCGCTACCCGCTTCCTAATTACCCCGTGTTTGCGCTCGTTAATGAATAATGCATCGCTTCGCGCTTGTTGTTCTTCGCACACTCGGTGTATCGCCTACCCAATGATAAGCTGTGTCTTACTAGGATACTACCGTTTCAGACTCCGATATTTCAGTTCCGTGTCTTATTACTCGAAAAGTCTTCTGTAATTCGGCAGCTAAGGATACAAACGCCGTTTTTTTAACAGACTTAAAAATTAAGGAAGTTCTTCGTTTGATTTTTTTTGTATGTATGTTACCTGATAACTTAGAGAATCGTTAACCAATTATTATTTTTTTATTAAATGGGTAGGTATTAGCCGTGTGGTAACGGCAGTAAGAATACATTTGTCACCACCCCAACTCCTCCTGCGGGTGTCATAATTAAGAGTCGACTAAGGGATTGAAGTGTCACTGACTACTATTTGATAAAAGATTGATGATGGGCAGCAGCGTCATCATAGCGGACACATTACTGCGATCGCCAATCCGCTTGCCCAGCGTGGCGATTATGAACATTTACCTCCTAATGCGTTTATACGCATAGTTAATAGGAGAGGCCTACGTCCAGCAGTGGACTATCATAGGCTGATGATGTAGGTATAATCAGGACAAAATATGAGTGTCAATCGTAAACGTTTAAACCAATATATTATTATATACATCCAAAAGTCATGCATCGCTCGAATTTACAGGTCTATTAGTTCTCACGAATTTACAGGAATCGTCTGGTCTATTAGTTATAGATGTCTAGACAAGTTCATCGATTTCACCCACCCAGAGCATACATATGTATATTGACCATCATACAGCAACCGTCATACAGGTTGTAACCAAAACACGAGTCGTAATGTTGCGTCCAAGGTCCTATTCAGTGCCATATTTTGATTCGAAAAAGCTAGGAGAATAATTTCTTTCTAATAAAACAAACATTGTTTTAGAAGGGAGGCCGTTTTTGGCGACTAAAACGCTATTTTTTCGTGATATCTCTTTCATTCTTTATTTTTCTTTATCAGAATACAATGGGTCTTTAAGCGGGTGGTCATTATTTTGGTTACGCCTTGTGTAAATAGTAATTAAATACCTATTCTACCTAAAAACCTGCAATTTTCCATAATCACGCACTTTCAAAATACAATCTTGGTCTTATCACCAATTTGAAACCTTAAACCTTGAGACCCAACCCTTATTCATAAACACCTCTTAACTTAACAGAGCGCTAAGTATTGTTTGTTTTTTTCACTCTTGTGGACATATTGATAAGACTGAAAGGGAAAAAGAATACTTAGCGGCTTGCTAAGTTAGCAGACGTTTATGAATAAGGGGGTTACTCTTTATTGATACCTATAATAAAATAAGTTCCTCTACAATTTCCAAGTAGCCAAGTTAGTGAAAATCGAGTTCAATTGACACCACCTAGTAGTAACTAAATAAAATATTTTAAAATAAAAATAAAACCGCCTTCAAAAATTCGCCCGAACTAAAGAGTAAAAAATAATTTTATTTCCTACTTCTTAGGATTTCCTACCCAAACCTTTATACCTAGGTATCCTACAGGTATCCTACAGATTTCTTAGAAGTCGGTGCCAAGCCAAATACGTTCATAGGTATATACTCGTATTAGATAGAGCTTTGTAACTTACTGTCAGTCCGATTATGTTGTTATCACTTATCAACAGAATGATCTACCTCAGTCATTTTGATGAAAGCATAACCGGTGTGACAGTAAGTTCTATGACTTGACTATAGACAAAAATCTATCAAATACAGTCATATACTCGCGAAGTGAACATATTTGGCTTGGCACCGACTTCTAAGAAATCTGTAGGATACCTGTAGGATACCTAGGTTTAAAGGTTTGGGTAGGAAATCCTAAGAAGTAGGAAATAAAATTATTTTTTACTCTTTAGTTCGGGCGAATTTTTGAAGGCGGTTTTATTTTTATTTTAAAATATTTTATTTTACGCTTTTTAGTAGTGTAAAATCGTTATTTAGTATGCACTGCACTGTAATAGGCCAGAAAACCTGAACTGGATAACTTAAATATTCAAAGAATTATCCCATTATCGAGGAGATATACAGTGTATCATCAGTAGGTATGAATAATTTCAAAGATTATAGGAAACAGTAACAACCTTAGCATGCCTATATTATTTAAAGAATCACTAACCGCTAACCAACATGTCATAACTACAAAGGAAAAACTTGAATAGATCTCGAAAATGTATGACAGTTGTTACATTCAAAGAATTACTTAATCGTTAAGGAGTTATACCTTTCGTCATCAGCTCACCAATATGAGACTATGACCACCTAAAGGCAAATACTCAAATAGCTTCCAAAATATATGAACTATGTTATATTTAAAGAATTATCCCCCAACTCCTAATCTCTAAGGAGTTGTACCTTCCATCATCAGCTCACCGACATGAAAGGATGACCACCTAAACGCAAATACTCGAATAGCTTCCAAAATACATGAAATATGTTATATTTAAAGAATTGTCCCCCAACTCCTAATCTCTAAGGAGTTGTACCTTTCATCATCAGCTCACCAACATAAAAGGATGACCACCTAAAGGCAAATATTCAAATAGCTTCCAAGCCTTAGCATGCCTATATTATTTAAAGAATCACTAACCGCTAACCAACATGTCATAACTACTAAGCAAAAACTTGAATAGATCTCGAAAATGTATGACAGTTGTTACATTCAAAGAATTACTTAATCGTAAAGGAGTTGTACCTTCCATCATCAGCTCACCGACATGAAAGGATGACCACCTAAATGCAAATACGCGAATAGCTTCCAAAATACATGAAATATGTTATACTTAAAGAATTATCCCCCAACTCCTAATTGCTAAGGAGTTGTACCTTCCATCATCAGATCACCAACTTAAAGTGTTCATGACTAGACGCAAATACTTGATTAGTCTTCGAAAAGAAATGAAAAATGTCATGTGTGCCTACAACATTTGAAGAGTTCCCTCGATTTCTCCAGGATCCCATCATCAGATCAGAATTCGGTGACAATGGGACCAACTAGAAGGTATACCCTTTCAAACAAAAAAAGAATTTTTCAAATCGGTCCACGCGTCTTCGAGTAATCGGGGAACATACATAAAAAAAAAAAAAGATTTCGACGAATTGTTAACCTCCTCCTTTTTGAAGTCGGTTAAAAATAACCGACTTGGTTAAATAATTGGTAAAAAATCTTTTCTGAATGCTAGACTTGCAAGTACCTTTTTATTTTTACAAAGTAATGTTTTTTATCACGTTTAGTTCAAATTACTGATGTTTATTAATTATTAGTATTAACGTAAATATAATTTTACAAACTTGTTAAAGGCGAAAAATGCTATTGAAAGTGAGCCAAATTTCTTTACAATGGTTTTGGTTTTCTACTACAGGGAATACTTGAGAATTACCTCGGGTAAGCTCAATTAATGCTTGTATTGCTTATGCTGTGAGTGCTAAGCATAGTACCTACCCTATCTTTTTAGTTTACTTATTGATCCGTAGCAGAAAGGTTCTGACAATGCACCGGATTACGCAGCGTGGGAAGGTACTTACTGGTTTAGATGGACCAACGATCCTTTTTAAGACCTGCGGTAGCCGCTCATCTCCAAAAGTCTCCGAGCTGAAATGATGAGGATAACCAACGTTGGAGCCGGTATTGATATAGGTACTGTGGGAGGGCTTCAGAGAACAATCAAACAATTGGGCTTCCTCGATAGTACTTTTATAATAATATTAATCTTTTCTTCTTTATATTATAGTAATACAATTATAGATCTTCACATGAAGCCTGTCGACTTTCAACTGCCACCCATCTCGATTCTTCTACATGACAGAGACGGCAAGCATTCTAAAGTTGAATTTAATATCATGCCAGCCCCCTTTGTCATGTGAAATAGACTGTAAAGGTTTCATACCTTTACAGTACATAGGTACCTACTTGTGCCAAGCAGCTACTATGAGGTTTCGTAGTTGACTACGAAACTCAAGCGAGTCAATAAAACATCTTGGCTACCGGCAATCAAACAAAACACGAGCAAACATTCGAAGATCAAACATTCGACGAGCGACTTAGCACAAAGGGCCCACATTTTCTGACATTTTCTCTTATCTGGAACGTCTAGCGGCCAAATAAACAACGCGATTTTCGTAGGCCGATATCTGAAGCGTCCGCGTCTCAGAGTGTTTGTTGACATTTATAGATTGGACCACTTTATCCGGGCCAAGAGCTCCGAGGGTATCGGAGATTTTAAACTAAGATATTTGAGACAGTGTAGTGAAGTTAGTGATAGATATTATGTTAGCTATCTGGTTTATATCTTTATCTCAAACAGACATGACAAGACAAGACATTTATTGGTATTAATCATACACCGTCAATAGAAAAAAATACATCAAAACATTTCATTGCAACATTCATCTACAATTAAATTAATAAATAAATTAACAAATTAAATATTTATTATTTATAAACAATTATTTTTCATTAAGTAAAACATTGACCGTGTAATAGGCATTTGAGACACAATACATTTTCAGGCATTTCAGAAAACGTCGCTATGTTTCATTGCTTCTGATTGGCTCAGGTATTTTGATTATCTAACATTTGGTGTGCTGTTATGACATTACATAAGGGTGCCTTATTTACGCATAATTTTACCGAATTTCAAGTGGCATATTCTATTTAGGTAAAACTAGCGGCGTCCGAAAGGTATACAAAAAGTGTGTCAAATTCGGTTATGAATCCTAAAAGATTTAATCATACAATGGAGATAGGCGAATTTGTTTCACTATTATTTAGTGAAGAAGACATTTTTTTTCGTTATTCATGTAATTATTATCTTGGGACATCTTACACAAATCGACTTAGTCCCACGGTAAGCTCAATTAAGGCTTGTGATGTGGGTACCAAGCGACGATATAGGTATATAATAGATAGATACATATAAATACTTAAATATATAGACAGCCATGACCAAGGAACAATTATTTGTGATAAATGAATACATAAATAATGGATTCGAACCCGGAACCTCCAGCTTCGTAGGCAGGGTCACTACCAACTAGGCTACGGAGGCTGACAAATAATATGATTCATATTGTGCAGTTTATACTTTAGTTATGTATTTTGCCAACCTCCTTATGCAGTCAAGCAGCTTTGCTTTATTGTATTCGTTCTTTTATAACAAAGGCATTGTATACGTACATGCGGCAAAGCTGTGACCTTTATATCCAGTTGCCTTCGTCTTGATTATGTTAACCCTTGCATTGTATTGTATTCTGGCCATTTTTCGCAACTCTACATCAGACCTTCTTATTTTACTTTTTCCCAACGCTGGCGCAATACGTTTTGGGTCAACATTACGTCTTGTATGTATACTTGAATTTCTTTGTTGATTTACTATGCAAGTTCCCTCACGGTGTTTTCTTTTGCCGTAAAGCACTGGTAAATTTCAAATTTGAGCCCTTTAGCCACTGGCTACTACTTAGGTTATATTTAAATAAATGTCTACATTAAAAATGAAACGTCCAAGTTTTCTGTATGATCTTTCCCTTCTTGGAATGAAACTGTGTACATTTGTGTGTGTGAATCAAATGTGAATAAGGATGAAGAAGGAAATGGAAGTAGTTAATACTATTAAAAAGAAGAAAGCAGCATATATTGAACATATAAGTATATCGAAATTATAAATACTAAGAGTAATAATTGAAGCGAAAATTCAAGGGAAAAGAGGTCGATGAAGAAGAAGAACATCTTGGACGAGGAATATAAGAGACTGATTGGAGACGGCCAGCACGGAAAAACGAATTAGCATGAGTACTGATAGATCGACATTTAGGCAAATGGTCGCCGACCTTCAGGACGGAGATGGCACATAATGATGATGATGATGATGATGATGATGATGATGATGATGACGTTGATGATGTATACTGAATAAATAATCATTACTAATCATATTGTTGATATTTTTTGCAGACGGTGAGATGAGAGTTAGTGTTGACAGCGTATAGATATTTTACAATGTACTCACCTATTTAAACAATACCTACGTATGTAAATTAGAATCTAAGATATACGAGTAGGTACTCTTTAATGGTAGAATCCACGATATAAGTATCTTTAAGTACCTAAATACTTTTCAGATACCAAAAATATAATCACACAACCTTAATATCAAGGCAATAAAGCCCCGTAAACATATTTATAGCTCTTTAGATCGAAGCACTGATATATTGACGTCGACTGTACAAGTACATGACATAATATCTTTATGAAAATACGTGCTACGTTTTATGCAAACAAAGCCAATTTTGCTTTAATTATTTCGAAGCTTCGATAAGAGGCTTATCGCAAGTTCCAGAAAATATTACTCGCTGAACTTTATTACTACTTAATATAAGTTAAAATACTTGCCAAATTAGTCAAGAGTTTTTAGCTACCTGATGGTAACTTCGACGGAAACTTTAGTTGAATAATTATTTATTATTATTATTAAGAGCCTATGCTGTCCCACTGCAGGGCAAAGGCCTCCCTCAAACTCTTCCACGTATCCCTATCCCCTGAATTCTCCCACCAGTCCTTGTCAAAGGCGTCAAGCTCGTCACGCCATCAGTTGAATAATAGATTTCCTTTTTTTTTTTAACAAGGACAACCTGATTACATTGAGAGCTAACGAGGGGCCAAAATAAAAACCCATTTTCGAGGATGTTCTTTATATTTCATTAAGTTAAATAACTTAATAAATTATAAGTTTACACCGTCTCAGAGTTAGATACTTGTAAGGGTATTTGGTCTTACAATAGCTTTTGACAGAGTACTGTAAGATTAAAATTGACATTAATAACATCGTACTGCAACAACAGTAAGAGCAATTAATTACTCTTATAAAGTGCGCCCAATTTGACACTTACAAATATTAACAAGTGTACAGTTGTACACTAAGAACATCAAAAACATGGTCTTAGGATAATTGTAAGATCAAATTAAGATGGTTATTATTAACAAAACATTGGCTATCGTTTGCATACTCGGAGTTTCTAAAGGAGCAATTAAGAATTTAGTTAAACAAATAAATTCCTAGATCCATTCAGTAAAACGTTTCTACAAGATAAAGTAAGTCATACTTGGCAGGCTGCCATGAAAGTGCAGTATTTAAACTGAGCCTAGTACCTACATAAATCTTTTAAGAAATGTACGATGCGTGAAAGGTTTTTTGGCCCGCGATGAATTTTCGGTAAATTTGAATGGTTTAGTTTTAAGATCTATATGGGGGCAATGGGGGCACTCCCCCCCCCCTTCTGACACAGGACCTAGGTATGCCTAGGTGCTGTTTTTTAACAATGAAACAAGTATAGAGTAGTGATAAAGGTATTCTTACTGCTGTAACGTCACCACACGGATAAAGCCACTCCAGATATAAAGTTATAACTAAATACCAAATAATGTTATAATTATATAATTAATACCTATTACAGGGTACCTCATTCGTATAAATAAGTACCTGCCTGGTCACTGGTTCCTTTACCCTATATCGTGATGAAGTACGATTAGATTATGTTATTGTTCGTAACTAGGAAATAAATTGGCTGTGATCCACTGTGGATCTATTGACAGGCAACATGACGGGTCCACGGAAAAAACATGTCCAATACTTAAAAAAATCAGGGCAAATTCACACCTTATTCTGTTAAAAGTAAGGTGGTTTTTCCTTCTGTAATTTGAATTGACTAGACATGTTCTTTCCGTGGACCCTTCATATACAAAAACTATTTCTTACAGAACCTTAACAAATATTTACATGTTTAGTCTGAACCACCATAATTTACACTAAATAAACTTTTCTGTCCTCCTAATGCCCCATTCCCGGATTCACTCATTCCGTTCCACGGAATGTTTCACTCCACTCTCCCCGATTCCGGTCATTTCCGTTTCCGCCAAGCGGCCATGACACCGATCCTGCAAACAGAAGCAGTTAATAAAAACTTAGCTAAGCATTTTATTTAGGAGGTCAGATAAAAGGTATTTGGTTACTGCAGAAACCATGGTTTAACTTTAATTTACTTGCCGAAAAACTGTAACTATCCATCCATCCATGATTTTTTTATTCACCGTCCAAACGTTAGGGAGTTCATTGTGAGGTAATTAGAGAAAAAAATCTGTTGTTCCATACAATTCCGCTTACAATATAATATCTCAGGGTTTATAAAAGTTCATCAATGACCTCAAAATTAACCTTCTAAAGTTTGCGCGGAGATCAAAAATCATCCTTACTTCATTCGACTTATTATAATAAGTTGTATTTACTATAGAAGACTGATGACAATTATAAACTTAACTTGATTCAGAAGTTAGTGGGTAAGGTACGTACTTACATTATGTGTTTATAATTTAACATTTATCAATAAAGAGTTCTGATAAAGTTAGCTTTGAACTTTAGGCACGTATGAGAGTGGCAGTTATTTTAGTCGTGTTCCAACGGGGTAGTTTATTGTACTGGTGAAAAAGTAACCCTGTATTTATGCCCCTGTAAATACGATAACCTTTACAACCGTGACACACTCGAAGACAAAGTTACAATGTAATCGTGTACCAATCTCCGTATATCGCGTAACTGGCGAATAAGGATCGTTTACGGCCAACGTAAAATATATGGCGCGTGTTTGTGAACGTACTTTAGGAACAACGTTACTACGTACTTACTGTGCGGGCATGATTTACCTTTTTATTTTTGCAGCAATAGCGTATAAAACGTTTATTACGTACGCGACAAGATACAGAGGTCGTATTCTAAATTAAGATGTATAGGTATAGAAAGGAAAGGTATATGCCTCTAGGCATGTAGGCTTAGCACAAAATCAGTGCGACAATATGTCGCCGCGAGATAGACTATCCATCCCTCTTTCATTCATATAGTTGGTAAAAGATGGAAAATCTATCTCGCGGTGACATACTGCCATTACTGGATGCTTAGCCAAGTTGCCAATCGCTAGCGCTTAGTAGCGTATCATAGTTTTCCCTCTCTGTCACTTTTTCATATTAGTGCGACAAAGACAGTTAGCTGCCTTTCGTTTGCGATTGACGATTAAACGTTAGCGATTGGCAACTTGTCTAAGCACTCTGACATAAATCTGTACTGATGGTCCTTCTATTTTGTCTACAACATGCCATTCTACAATCCTATACGATAAGTAATAAATGTTTGAGAATGACAGATTGAAATGAAAAGTCACGTGACCATTTCCATACATTATCATGGTCACGTGACTTATCGCTTATCGTATACGATTGCAGAATGGCATTTTGGTTAGCTGCCATCGCGAACTTCGAAGTCCACGAATTTCATGGCACAACATAATATTGTACACCATAAACCTGGTAGTGTCACCAACAGTGACCATAATGAACCTGTAACATCTTTTATACTTTACCTGTGGTATGACGATAAATTATTTCATTTCATTTCATTTCGAGTATTTGCCTCTGCCAATAAATCTGATACTAAATAGGAAATAATCATTGAATCGGACGTTTTGTCAGGATAATATTGAACGTAAGTTTAAGTGATTAGGACCGATTTGCCGTTAAGATAAAAAGTAGTAATGTAAAACATCTGCAGTATAAGTGGTGTGGTGGATTCTCTGGGCCAAATTACCTACCCAGATAAAAAGAGCAATTCCAAATGCCTTGTAATCACGGTCTTTTTGTTATCAGTGAAAAAATAAAATTTGCCTTGCAAATCGGGCTTAATTAATCCTGCGGCATTAAAAACTTTTTTGTTCAATATTAAATGCGATTTTCTTAAGATGGATTAGTCATCGCTTTTCTTTTATGTTGAGTATGACTAAACTAATTACGAAATATATTATATCAAGTTTAAGTCATTTTTAACTCAATAAAATATTATTCATGACTATTCACGTATTTTGAGACTGTGTATAAATAACGCTCACATTTTACTAATTAATGTGAATAAATAGTTCATATATTATTATTATTATATATACTGTGTGTTACTATCATGCAGGTTTTTATAGAAACTGAGAAATGACATCCAAAGTTTTATTGGACCCAATATCACTCTCTCAGCATTTTCAAAAGTATATAAGATGGTGTCCTGGAATGTCCCAAGTCCCAACAATGCGCCGTGCACTTTCGTAGCTGTCAGAGCAATGTGCCGTATGCCGCGCCGGACGGCGGCGGTTCCGGCGCTTCCGGCGTCGGCGCGGCAATTAACGGCGTTGTTTGCCGGGTACAAACCTACCGCTATTCTGACTCACACGGAATGTAACAGTAGATTTAAGCTGAGACGAATAGACTACTTGACCCATTTTTAAAGTTTGTCTTATATTATTAATCAATATCTGATTAACGGAAAAAATATATAAATATATTTTTTCACTACCTGGAAAACCGCAAAATTATAACTTAATATTTAAACTTTCGTTACCGGGCGAAAACGATACTAGCCATGTTAATGCTTTATCTGTGGTGTGACGTCAGTCAAACCGAAAACAAACATTTGACATGTCACTTATGTTATGTCAATGTCACAGTAAAGCTACAGCCTACATGTCCATGGCGAATTTCACTCGTATAAGATTCGACATGACATGATGTTAGTTTAAGATCCTATGACGTCACATCATGGCCGACACCGTTTTCAGAGTACGAAATAAAAAATATAGATACAAATTTTTCAATAAAAAAGTACCTACCCATAAAACACTTTTAATACACCGTAATCGAAAAATATTGATCTTTTTAATAAATACTACAGAAAATAATAATTTTTTGGACTAAATTTGATATGAGTCTTGTAGCCTATTATCTCTCACTCTCATCCATCTCTACTTTTCTCTGTCTATTTCTTGGGACTCCGTAGGATTGGTGCGATAGTATTTCGCCGCGAATTATACTTCCCGTATTTTACTGATTTATATTTTCATCGTAGGTATGTATAATAAGAGGGACGCATAGTCTACCTCGCGTCGACGTCGACATACTGTCGCAGCATTCAAAGGTTGTTGGACAGAATATACGAGTACTGTATAGTTTAGTATGACTAACTTTCGTAACGCAATTATCGCGATTGTGATTTTTGGTTTGATTAAGCTCTTAACTATGTAATTTTTGCAATGAACCCTTTAGTGCTTAGATTTAGATACTATATAACCCCCTTATTCATCACGTTTGCTAACTTAACGAGCCGCTAATAATTCTTTGTCCCTTTCGGTCTTAACACTGTGTCCATTAGAGCAAAAGGGACAAACAATTATTAGCGGCTTGTTAAGTTCGTCTTGGGTTAGTCTAGAAATAAAAACCGGCCAAGTGCGAGTCGAACTCGCGCGCGAAGGGTTCCGTACCATTATCAATGTATTATTAAAAAAATACAGTTAAATCATCCTACCTCAAAAACTATATGGGAGATAATTTAATCAAACCAAAAATCGTTGATAGAGTTTATTAATGTGCATAACATATATATTTTTTTAAATTTTAAATCGCGTCGTTTAATAAATAGAGGGGGGGGGACACATTTTTCAGACTTTGAGAGCTGATATCTCGAAAACGATTTGCTTAAATAAAAATTAGATGTATAAACCTTCATATCATTTTCAAAGACCTTTCTATTAATACCCCACACGATTATATACAACTAAAAAAATTCTATCCCTCAGTTACATGTATGGAGGGCCCCCACCCCAATGGTTTTTTTACAATTTAGTATCATAATCCTGTAGCGGTTCATACAACACATATCCTTACTAAGTTTCGTTGCTGTAGCATTTATAGTTTCCGAGTAAATCGGCTGTGACAGACGGACAGACGGACAGACGGACATGACGAATCTATAAGGGTTCCGTTTTTGCCATTTTGGCTACGGAACCCTAAAAATTGATTATTTTAATGTGACTTCATTTATAATTTGTTTTGTTCCATGTAACGACATCAACAAATTAGGTAAGTGCAAGAAGTCAAGACTATACAACTATGTATACAGCGTGTGTATTTGATACGGGCGAATATTTTAGTGGCGATTACTATCGGACCTAGGGAACCTATTTACATAAATTTATTTTAGAAATTAAGGTATTTTTTTTTCATACAAAATAATTGAGCCCGCAATGTATTGCATCCACTGGTAGCCACATTACTTAAAGTAGACATAAGTATCTAAACGTCATACGAGTCTCATGTCAGTTGGCCGGCATACATTGCTGCTGGGTTGCACTTTAGAAAAATCATTACACCTAAACAACAACAAAATTAAACGAAATGGTTATCTTATAAGACTCGTAGGATCAGATATTATAGCTGGATTAATTATTCGCCCGTATCAAATACCCACGCTGTATTGATAAGACAGTATAACCGATAGTACGGTTGGCAGGTTAAACAGACATTTTTAAATTAGACTTATTTTTCAACCTAACTATTTTAGTCCGTGGGCTAGTCGGCCTGAAATTAGAAAACGGTATAATTTGGGGGTACCAAGTGTCCTTTTTACAGTAGTTAGACATATTCATAAGGATTTTATAAAAGTATGATAGACATCTCAAAGTGGTAGCTAATAGGCAAACGGGCTATTTCAAGATTTCCGTTGTATGATAGGTATGGTTAAAATTAGGAGGTACAAATTTTTCTTTTCACGGCTGTTAGGTAAGCTTATAAAAACGTCAAAAATGCAAGATTGCCACTTATAAGTGCTACCTAACAAAAATGGGGGCCAAACAAAGATGGTGGATCTCAAGTTTTACAAAATCAAGTATATCTTGAGAACTAATAAATATATCTAATTACTCTCTCGAACAAAATTAAAGGCATATGTGTAAGCTTTATATTTTGCAGATACACCATATTGCTAAAACCAACCAATAATTAATTATGACCAAATTTATGAAAATTTCGTGATTTTGATTTTTTTTGTGTCGTGTTTTTACACAGTAGTCATGACGCTAGAAAAATTAAATATTTTTTTAAAGATAGTGTATTTAATAAGCTTCAATTTGATGTACATAACTTGTTGGCGGTATTAAAAAAAAGGCCCATAAAAAATATTTAAATGAATTGTAGTCATAATCCACCGTATACTTAGTGATGGCGATGGAAGTGCCACTCGTAAATAATAGTGCTTATTTAAAATAACGAAGATTGAAAAATATAAAAAACTTAAATTATTTTTTAAAGATAGTATACGGTGGATTATGACTACAATTCATTTAAATATTTTTTATGGGTCTTTTTTTTAATACCGCCAAAAAGTTATATACATCAAATTAAAGCTTATTAAATACACTATCTTTAAAAAAATATTTAATTTTTCTAGCGTCATGACTACTATGTAAAAACACGACACAAAAAAAATCAAAATCACGAAATTTTCACAAAGTTGGTCATAATTAATTATTGGTTGGTTTTAGCAATATGGTGTATATGCAAAATATGAAGCTTACAGATATGCCTTTAATTTTGTTCAAGAGAGTAATTAGATATATTTAATAGTTCTCGAGATATACTTGATTTTGTAAAACTTGAGATCCACCATCTTCGATTGGCCCCCATTTTTGTTAGGTAGCACTTATAAATGGCAATCTTGCATTTTTGACGTTTTTATAAGCTTACCTAACAGCCGTGAAAAGGAAAATTTGTACCTCCTAATTTTAACCATACCTGTCATACAACGGAAATCTTGAAATAGCCCGTATGCCTATTAGCTACCACTTTGAGATGTCTATCATACTTTTTTAACATCCTTATGAATATGTCTAACTACTGTAAAAAGGACACTTGGTACCCCCAAATTATACCGTTTTCTAATTTTAGACCGACTAGCCCACGGACTATTTGTACCTATGGTACCGGTCATGATCGCATAAAAAACATTTAGAAAATCAAAACCTCCTACTTTCTTCATCAGAAATATCGGAATTTGTACAGTAAGCCATGAGATATATCGTAGCGTCCGTTCAAAATTATCTGAATACGCGGGTCCATATCGGCACTTATACAATTTTTTCTTCGAATATTTTTACTAATACCGTTTTTTACTCATAATCATCATTACTCCGAAAATTTTTTCTCATACTTTTTTTCTTACTAAAAATTATACTTCTACCTACAATGTTCATAACGATTTTTATTTCGAAATTGTATCCTCCTAAAGTCGTCAAGTAGATTAATCTATACTCATAAAGTTATTTGAAATAAATTATTTATTTATAAACATTTTCCCATTAGGTTCACTCTGTTGTGGTATAATTCTTTTATGAATAACATAAACTCATCTACTAGTCATAATGGGCTTTGTGCAGAAACTGTTGTGACATACTCAACTTTAGCATATTTCTTTGTGGCAGATTTCGAGTTGTTCGAATATTATTCGAGCATAATTTCGATGCTCCTATTTATGATGAGGCATAATCTGGATGTGCATAAAAAGTATCGGCATAGTTTGTTTTAGCATAACAGAGAAGGAATAATTACAACCTCTCAATATAATCGAGGTAGTAGTAATATTCTATACGTTACTTACTGTGTTACTGAGCTTAGTACTTTCTAGGTTGCTAAAAAAAAAATAACCTCGAAGACTAAGGCGGGAGCAAAGCTCCCGCCTTAGTCTTCTAACCTAACCTATCCGAGTCGGATCTGCCCCGGAAGGTTTTATTCGCTCGCTTCGCTCGCTCACTGCAGAAATTTTCACACTCACAGCAAATTCTGCCTGACGAAAAAGGCAAGTTTCGAACATGTGGCTACATGCCCAAAAAAAATGCAAATCTAATTTCTGTCTTATAACACTCGGCGTAATTAATGATATGCCAAGATAGTTTCGGACAAAATAATATTCGAAATATTGTTATTTAAGCCAAGTGATGTTTCTGTCTCATTAAGTTGATGCCAAAATAGATTATACCAAGTCTGTTATGTCCTAAGCGTTTCGGACAAAAAAAGTTTAGAGGGAACCCGTTTAGTACAGTACCTACTCTGCCACAACCTGATTTGTGCAGGTAGCTAGTTTACAGTAATAGTACGATTTATATTTAATTAAACAAAAATAATTCATACATAAAACCAGTACAGATAAAAATAAATACCTATAACATTAGAATATATAGCATAAAATAAGTATAGTGAAAAATTATATAAACATAAAAGTTAGTACTAAAAATATGTATGAAAAACAATATTATGAACATAAATAATTCTATGTGATGATGATTATGAACAAAGATTATTCTAAATACCGATTATTATGAAGTTAAATTGTATAAGAAAAATTTTCGGAGTTCCAATAATCTAAGTTGCAATTTTATAAATACTTTGGCGCACCCGAATACGCCTTTATTGCCATAATGATAGTACGTTGTGACTGCAATATGAATTCTGATATATATTTATAATACAAAAAAAAAACAAAGGTAATACGTATTTGTTTTAACTATTATAATACTGCATACGTTACAGAAATGTCACATAGGTACACAAATCCTCGTGTATATTCCCCATTCTTTCAACCATTCTACAAACAAAAAGGGCGTAGACGCCACGAATTTGTAATAGGAGTAAAACCTTGTTAAACTGTGGATTGATTGGTCATTAGGGTTTAATTCCATGTTTACTCGAGTCACGGAGCGTCCAGGCTGAGCGTTCTCATTGGTTTAGCGAGCTATTTCATGAGCGGATCATAGCACATACAGGCTGTAACAAAAATAGTAGTGACCCTTTTAAGTAGTAGTAGTAAAATAATTTATTGTAAAAAAAATGTAGAAAAGTACACAAAACACAAGACTCATTATCCCTGCAAGGGATCTTTTCCAGCTAACCTTTGAGTAGTTGAGAGAATAAGAACAGTGCAAGGTAGACGAACTGTACAAAATTGTGAAGATTAGAGTGAAAATAACTGAATATTAGTATCAATTTTATCATAAATATATTTAAAAAAAAGTATACCCCTTTAATGGCCCCTTTAAAGGCCTTTTAAGGGCCCATTTGGTATTGTACTCTGATTAGGAAAAAGTAGAAGAACTGGAAAGTGTGAGAAAGAATATTACAGGGTTATATGTTACATTTTCAGGCTAATTTAATCTGGACTAATTGTCAGTG
This sequence comes from Thaumatotibia leucotreta, assembly GCA_025490895.1. NCBI lineage: Eukaryota > Metazoa > Arthropoda > Insecta > Lepidoptera > Tortricidae > Thaumatotibia > Thaumatotibia leucotreta. Next base: position 3,223 of record JALPQI010001809.1, on the reverse strand, counting down.
AGACAATATTCACATTAAAGTACAACTTGTACCTAACCTTATAATATTGAGGCAGCTAATTGTCGGGCCTAACTAAGTTTTTTGCTGCAAATCGCTCGCGTCGGTCGGTTTTGGTCTCTAATGAAAAATCAATTAATTTATCTAGCCTCCTCGTCTGAACCAGAAAAGATATATCGCATACAGTCGGACAGAAAAAAAAATAAGCAATCACGCAACCATCCTTGAAAACAGAAAATTTGTTGTGTGTGAAATTCCGTGTATCTTTCAAAGCTCTTTTGTTTCCGGTACCGTAAAACCACCCATCTATGGTTCAATACTGCAACTATGGCCCGCAATTTCAACTCCTAAATAAGCATCAGTCCCAATCATCCTTTTGGCTTTTGGTTGTGTACATGCACCACAGGCATCCTTGGCGTCTCTTAAGAACTCGTGTGATCGATTTGGCATGGTGATAAGCGTGACAAAACTCAGGTTCTCAAACAATATCCTAGAGTTATAACTAACGTGAGACTCAAACATATTTAAATATTTATAACACGGGTTACTCACGTAATTCATACGCGGATACTCCATGATGAGGATCCTCTAAATGGATCGAAACATGTCGAGCAATTATCGACTTAAATTACGTGAGTAACCCGTGTTATAAATATTTAAATATCCTAGAGGCTGCAGTGCTGAAGAAACACAAATAATTTTGGGGAACTCTGCACTAGTAAATGTCACAAGCTTTAAATACCTGGGAAGCCAAATCCGACATGACAATCGCCTAGCCTCAGAGATCCCTTCACGCATAGCCAAAGCTGCTGCCACGTTCGGCAAATTAAATCAGCGCGTCTGGAAGTCACACGACCTGAAACTTCAAAAGGGCACTGGTGATCCCAATACTTACCTATGCTGCTGAATCCTGGTGTCTGTACAAGGGGGATATCAGAAAGCTTGATACCTTTCACATGCGATGCCTACGCCGCATTCTCCGCATCGGGTAGCAGGATCATGTGACCAACACAGAAGTGCTGCGCAGATCCAGATAAGATCGACAGCCAGTTAAGATGGTGCGGCCATGTTAGTTGCATGGATGACTGCAGACTCCCAAAATCCGTGTTCTACTCTGAGCTCGCTCATGGTAAAAGGAGTCATGGAGGGCAGTTCCTGCGCTACAGGGACGTACTAAAGCGCAAACTTAAAGCCGCAGACATTTCGTCAGAGCGCTGGGAGGAATTAGCGTCTATGAGACCAGAATGGCGTAAAAGAGTCAGAAAAGGTGTAGCCTCATTTGAAGAGGCTCGCCTGGAACACCTGGACCAAAATCGTCATCTCCAGAAAACCCGACCTAAACCCTCCTACGCTCACACATTCAATAGTCAGGGCCCACTCCATTCTGCACAGTGTGACCGGATATTTAAAACTAAATTCGGTTTCGCGAGCCATACACGTGCTCATCAGAGGAAGTTGTAGGGGTCGCCGTCGTCGGTCACGACGAGGAGGACTATGTATCTATATATTGGCTTTGTCCAAGTTTTTTTTTTTTAATTATTATTGAGGAAGTTTGGCCTCGATTAATATTGCAATAAATAATTAAACCTAATGGAAGATATTCGATTAAGTTTTGGACCATAGGTAGATGGTTTTACGGTAGATATGTGCGACGTTATTATTGTTCTTTACGTATTTATATGGTACAGAAACCTGGCTTTTTTTGAAGCGCTTGTGGCCTAGTGGTAAAATGCACGGCTGCTACGCAGCGGTAGTGAGTTCGATCCCCGGATCGTAACAATGAGTTTTTCAAAAACGTATGTAAGAACTATCATTTGATATTCACAAGTGCTTTACCATGAAAGAAAAAATCGTGAGGAAACCTGCATGCACCTGCGAAGAAATTCAAGGGTATAACTATGTAAAGTCCCCAACAAGTACTGAGCCAGCGTTGGGACCACGCATAATAGGCACGTTTGATGTCGAGTTGCGGAAAAATGGCCAGAATACAACAACAACCTGGTTTTTTTACAAATGATGTTCCAATCTCCATTCGCCCACTGTTAACATGATTTTTACAGTGGTCGCGTAAACGTAAACTCGCTAAAGCAATGAAAGCACCCGGAATTGCATATTTTTGCGTTACTATTAATTAACTGATTACGTTTCATTATCGGTATTTACGAGTTCATTAATTTAATTAACATGTTCTCTTTCATTCTTTCAATTGGGTGTTACAAAAATATTGCAAGTAATTTAAGGGTTGAAATGTAGAACGAACGTTAGGCAGTTTTACTTTAAATTTATAAACGTGGTTTTTAGTTTTATTAATAATACTGAGTATGTCTTTTGGATTCCAAATCAGGTTTTTTTAATGAGTATTGCTAAGGGGCTAGCAATACGTAGCGTTTGTCCTATCCCAACACGAATGAGAATATTTTGAGGAACAACTCTAATTGTTTTACTATAGTATTTTATGCAACCCTTGTTTAAGAAATGTCAAAAAAGGTGAGTGGCGTGGGTAACAATTTGAGGCGAAGCCGAAAATTGTTATTGAAGACGGTACGAGCATTTTTTCACAACATACAATACTTTTTCTACGACCACACACTGATTTAAAAATAAAATTGTAAATTTGAGAAATATTCTTAGTCAAACACGTTTTATTAATCATCAAGGTCGGGCGGGAGACCTCAAAACTAAAAAAGAAAGCTCCTCTATGGTTTACTGTTCATCAGTAATGACATTTAAAATTAGATTGGCAGCCATGCTTTCCTTAAGTCTTGTATACAGGAAGTGTCTTAAAATGCAAAAGACGCACTGCGTGTATACCCGAATGAAGAATAGACATTATAGACGTTATAGACGTATCTTGACATCTGTAAGGTAAGGGTTTAAATATGTGTTCACGACCCTGTAAATGACAAATAAAAGTACGGGAGTAGAAAAAATATTTTTGAGTTGTATTTGACTAGCCCTTATGCGTTCAAGCAATATTTGGACTTAACCCGTTACATAGTTTAGCAAGCCATATTTTACGAAAAAAAAGCCTGTTATTTTCTTTATTTTCTATGATCTTATCTTAACTAGTGTATAATATTTCACGTAACTATGTCCCCTCGTTAGCACATCGGAGCCACTCAACGTGTAAGGCCGCTATTACGAACCGCCGGTCTTAATTAAGACACCTCTAATGCCGGCCGAGACGTGCTGTGGCCCATTATGACCCACTCTCAGGTTTTGTCTT